>OMNM01064598.1:20092-40317 GCA_900302745.1 Parablennius parvicornis | reverse complement strand
GGAAGGAGAGCTGGGGGCTAGCATGCTCACATTTTAACATGCACAAGTGAAGGCACATGAGTCCACAAACTACACACAAACAAAGTTGTTAAAAAAAAAACAAAAAAAAAACACCAACCTGTAACGTATTGGTGTTTCTTCATTGTATGCTGTGATAGAGCTTCCTTTCCAAATATATAAAGTGTGTGTGCGTGTCTGTGTGTGCGTGTCTGTGTGTGTGTGTCCGTGTGTGTATGAGAGAAAGAGAAGTAATATCAGTCAGCTCATTTAGCACAAAAGAGCAAGCTGCATGGAAACTGATAATGTGTTCGTGTGAGAAAGTAGCTGTAAAGGCGCAGCTGTAAGTTCCTCAGTAATGGTCTGAAAATGGAATAAACCTGCAAGATAATCTGCTGTCACATTTCGCGCAGCACTTTTCATTGTTATTGGCTATTTTTTCATTAGGAAAACGTTAGCTCAGACACTACAGAGGCGGTTTTCTTCTATTAGAAGCCCAAAAGATATCAGAAATGTGTGTTTTATAATGTAATTTTAGGTGAATTAACAGTTTCAGTTTAACACTGATAACATCAAATTAAAAAACAGAACACGTTCCAAAAGCAGGTGCTTTAGTATGATGATGGGTACAAGCATACAGATAATCAGGAGTCTTGTTTTAGGACCTGATCTGTAAGTTTGTCGGGTAATAACACACTGAAAAGCAATTCTCTTCTTGTTTATTTTTGGATTAACTTACACGGCACGTTAAAGCTAACATCGAATCCCATTAGAAAACGTTTGAGATGGGTTCAGCAGTGGTGACCTGAAAGACGCAGGAAATAACAATGCCGTCTTTGCAGAAGTGAAAATACAAATAGAAAAAAAACAATTACAAGCAAATCTGACTTTCACACTGCTCCAATGTATTTTTCCCACACTTGCAGTCATGGTTTAAATAACTCTTTTTCAATAAGGAAATTGCTTGAATACTTTGTGATCTGAGCGTGTTTGCTTCCTCTAAAAAGTAGCGATTATAGCAATACGAACAGAATATTGCCTGTATTATCATTGTGATAAAAGTCAACACAAAAGACTATCTGTCTTGACAATCAACTTATTCATATATTTAACTTTTGCTGCCTCCGACATCTTCAGGGTTTGGGTCTGTGTGTTGTTTTAGCAGCAGGAATGAACAAACACTGAAGCAGAGTCAATACAGCTCTTGTTTTTTTGCAGAAGTGAATCTTGTCCCATCAGCTGAAAAGAGCAGAAGTCCTCCGTGTTGTCTGAGACGTGATCACAGCAGCCTTCATGTTGTTTTGGCCTGTAACTCTGGCCGTAGACACACTTATGACAGAGGAAACATTTTTCTTTTTTTTCCTCACTTTAAGATTCAAGGCTGCACATAATTTTTTTTTTTTTTTTTTTTACAATATTATTTATTTTATTTTTTTTACATTGGATGATTTCAATAGGACCTTATTTTGTTGTTTTATTTTTTTTTTAAACCTTCGCATACCAGTGTGTTATCGATATTAGTATAATATTTACTCTTGCAATTTTTTTTGTGTTTTCTTTCACCTTAAAAATAATGATAAAGGTTCTTCATCGTGGTTTCACCATTGCAACATAAATTACAGTTTTTGTCTAAGACACATGTATATTTCTGAATTTTATAGTTAAAAGTGCATTTCCAGATACTTTTTTTTAGGGGGGGTAGACAGAATACTACAGTGCTCATATATTTATTTTTTTTAATCAAAGTTTTGGTGTCATTATAGAATCACATATTTTGTCACTTATTTTCTAAGTCAAGTGCGTTCCTGTGTATGTGCTCTTTATGATGCATTTTCAACATGTCGTTTCCCCCGTGAGGAGGAATTGACTCTTTAACCTTCTTCATCTGTTATTTCTTTTCATCTAAAGTAGCTTTCTTCTCCAGCAGCGAGGCCGACATTTTCCTTTCATCTGACGTTCAGTAGTCAAGGTTACAGACTAGGTGAAGGTCCTGCCAGGAAAATCGCGGTATTCAGTCTTGGAGAGACGAGTTCCCACAGACTGCTTCACTGTGATGGCAGATATGTTTCCTCAGACCTCCTGTCGACTGCATCCTAATCATACCCCTCTCATCTCGGTTCAGCTCAGCTCTGTGTGTGTTATGTGTGTTTGTCCCAGCGTTTCTGCCCTTAATCCTTTCCACATGGTTTTATTACATACATGTGCCGACACTGTGTACCAGTTGTTTTTGTCTGCACGTATTGGTGCGCTCTCTGTAGATTCTCATGCACAATTCAGTGCATCAGAGTTGTGTGATGCCTAATCTTTAGAACTATCAAAAAGAACATGTTATCGGGTCCTCATGAATGTCAAGTTATGCCTAATGGCTTCAATACATTTTGACATGCATAGATGCATTTCTTCATTAATGCTGTATTTATACATCTGCGCAGTGTTTTTTCATGTTCACTGACTCTAGGAGAGGAATTTGCTACATCAGAGAACATGGAGAAACTAGTGCTCCAACTACCAGGCCCTGGCGTCCATCTGTTCCGTGTTACTTGTTGTACTTCGGTTTCTCATATGGCAGCATGCAGCGTTAATTTGGTTCTGGTTGCACACCACAACTGAAGCCCTGAACACATGGGTCCCCGTCAGCTGAACGACGAACAGACAGAGAGAGAGGGAGAGAGAGAGAGAGAGAAACACAACTGCAGGAGAGACATGTGAGAGACAGGCTGACAGTTTGGTGCGCAAACTCAAAAAAAGGAGGCCCGCAGAGATCAAAGTGTCTGCAGGTGTGGGAAAAAGGTGAACTTAAAGTCTGCAGATTTATTGCAAAACATGAGAGAGAATGCAACGATCCAAAGGTTCACAGGCTCGGTTCATTCAAAATAATTGTTATTCATGTTTTGTCACATCAGGGTATGCAATTTTATTTTATTTTTTAAATTAACTGTGTGATTACTTCTTCTAAGCCACCAATATTGAGGCGAATCTCATTTGTTCTTCTTAAAGGGTTTAATAACACTTCAAAAGCTCATCTTCAGGGAGTCTTTCCAGAAATGGACTTGTTCTCAGGGATAAAATGTACAATTCAGTTTTATATCGCAGCTGCTTCACTGGAAGAACATCTTTGTTATACTTCCAATATTATATTGGCTGATTCCAGGCACATGATATGATAATATTATTACATCATTTGAGCCTCCTGTGTTTTATTGCAGCCCCGAGGCTGAGTAGCCTATCAGCAATAAAACATTCACAGTTAAGGAAGTAAGTTTCACTTCAAGTATTCGACAAACCTCAACTGAAAATATTATTGATTTAGTCAATTAACAGAGAATAAATCAGCAACTCATTCCATAATCCAAATCATTGTGTCATTAAATCTTTATCGACAGTAAGGTGAAGATCATTAAATTTATATTCTTGGCTGAATCTACGCAGTACATGAGAAGGCAGTTTCCAACCTTATATGCCAACGAAGTGCAATTGGAAGTAATTCATATAAAATCAGTAGAATCACCATGTCTTTGCTCCAGCTTGCAGCTTTGTTTTACTGGATGTATTTTATTTATTTGTCTGAGCAGGCCAGGTGAAGGAGCCCGTGAGGCCACGTGCGACGTTGTCGATATTCCAGATCGCGAGCTTCGCTTCTGCTGACTCCCATTTCTCATTTCGCAAAGCACACTTTGTCTCTTCAGAGGCAGTTTCATTTTACATCACGGCATTCTTCATATCTCACCCACAAAGTCACATCTTTTTCTCTTTCTAGGGATTGAATTTCATGAAAGCTAGAACGTGTGACCAAGTGACTCACCGAGTCATTTCGTGTACGTGGCTGCACATTCATTTTTTTGAATGACTGTCGAGTGCGTCTTCACCACATTCACTGTACATGCAGAGCGACCATCGTTTGTTTCCGCCTGACAGTGTGGCACTTATATGTTTTACGTTTACTTCAGACTTTTCATATATTTGTCTTCCCCCACAAAGGTACAGCTCTTTACTGACCAATCCAATCTTCTCAAAACTCTTGTGATGTAACATTCAACAGCAGGTCTGCAAGATTGCATGTGGGTTTCAATATATCTAAGAGCCAAACCTTTACGTCAGTGAAGGATTTGTATCAGGAGCCCCCCCTCCAGCTCGGCTCTCTTGAATATTGATATAAAATTGCCCATTTGGGATGAGCGTCAGCCTTCTGCAACGCTAACTCACTCAAAGCAGGTTTACAAGATGGATGGATCGATAAGTGAAAATTCTGTCATACTTTATCTGTGTTCATATTCTCTGTTTCATGTGTATACTGGGTCAAAGCATCAAAGGGGTTTCAGCACAGTCAGATAGATGAACCAACTAACAAAAAAAGATTACAGTAAGTGTCGTTTGATCTTAAAGGTGCCCGTTGATTTACTCATGATCTGTTCTGCCTAGATTTCGCAAACCATCCACTTTTGATCTCTACTCATAGCTTTTTTTTTTTCAATTGTATTGTTAGATAATCATTGAGCTTGTATGACTATACCTGAGTTATTCTCAGTGCTGCATCAGAGGGGAGCGAAGTCGACTTCATGGTTACATTTGATGATTCAGTTACTGTGAGACATCCTCACTTTAAGACTGAACGCTTCACCTGTCCAGCTGCTGTAATTCTATAAGCAGATCACCTTATGATCACGAAGTTCTTAAAGTTCTGATTCACTGGATGGTTCAAAATAGATGAAGTTATTCGTGCTTCACAAACTGCCGACTGGGTGCATTTTAGAAAATGCCACGTAACTCACCAGTGATACACATCACAGCAACAAAACGTTCCTGGGGGTTAAAATCAGAGGTCTTGAAGCTTCAGCAGGGTGGAATTTGCAGATATTACATCTTCAGGAGGCCCTGCGTGTTGAATTTTCTGAAATGTACTTCATGAGGTTTCTTTATAACTCCACAGGGCAGGATATGCAGCAAAGGCTGTTAACATGAGGTGTTAGGTTACAGCCGAGGTCACCAGTGGTGAAAACAGTCGTGGGAAAATGCAGTGAGGTTCTCGTACAGAAGCAGGCGTGGAATTCTTGCCATAAGTGGGCACAAATGGAGTGTCTTCTCTGAAGATGTGAATCAGTGAAGGCGACCTGGGTTTGTAAGTCTCAGTCAGCACAGCTAAGCTTTTGGCCATTACGCGAGTTTCTGTTGCGACAATCAAATAAAGCATGTTTCGCTGAAATGTGTCATTATTCCGTTTAACTCTGGTAAACTGACTGACCGTGGAAAAAGTTATGGCTCCTCATAAATGATCGAGCCTTGTGTTGGAGATTGATTGGAAACTGGCCACCATGTACAGACGTTCAGAAAATATTCGTCATTCTTTCAGTATAATTTTAACATTTTGCATCATGATTAAGTCATCACACAGCACACTTGCATGAAAGTGGGCTGGCGTGATTAAGACTGTGTAGACAGCCAGTGCTTAGTCAAAGTCAGCAGTAATGACTTCTGTCAGCCGTGTGGTGAGTCACAGAGAGATCCTACAAAGTTAAATCCACCCATTTCCAAAGAAAGAACTTGGTGTAAATAAAATAAAAAAAAGGCTTCAAAGTACTGAGACCTTTCAGATGTTGTCGACTACATGCAGTAGATCATTGCATCGTTTTTCTTTCTCTCGTTTCGACCAATGTGGGTACGGGCAAATGAAACGCAGACATTACTGACCTTTTCTGTTTGATCTTACTTCACTCGCCTCTCGCGAAGAAATTGCTGGTGCAACATGACTCAAGTACAGATTTGTGATTGAAAAGATTTGTGTTGTGAGGTGAATTCCGGATGTTTATTGACCAGATCCGTCTCAGTGAGCGTGCTGACATGAAGCGGCTTGCCCACACAGCTCTCAGGAGCTGACCTGCTGTCGACTTATGAACTTATCTGTGTCTTCAACTAAGTACAGCTCAATTCAATCACTTGATAGTTTGATATCGAACTATGAGAAGCCTGGTCCTTGTCGGGCTGCCATATTTCAACGACAACCAACACTTCAGAACTTTAAACAAAGTGTTGTCAGGATCTATGAGCTCATTCGAGACTTGTGAGGACAGCCCGACTGTTGAGGAAACGTCTACATGTTGGGACACGAGGTGTGTTGGTGCCGTCTCGACAGTTGATGCTGTACGTGCCTTTCTAGTAGCTCTTATTTCCCATCCGTCAAAAATGCGATTGGCCTTGGCTGAATGGACGCCAGATGTGATTTGGCTGCGCCAGGCGGGGCAGTTGGTAGCAGGTGTCTCCAATGAGTCAACATCTATGTTGGCTTCCTTCAGAGAGGCTTTGAGGTTGTCTTTGTTTCGGTTTCTCTTGTCCTCCCTCTGATTGTTTAAGATCCCATAGTTCATCATAGAGAAGCCACTTTGAACGTCTGCTGTCTGGCATCTTGACTGTGTGGCCGGCCCTTCTTGCTTGAACATTCAAAATGAAAGTGTCTACACTTTGAAGCTCAGCACGTTCAAGAACTATTGTGTCTGGAATCTTGTCCTACCATCTAAATATGTAGTTTGTGAAGACAGCTCAGGTGAGAATGATTGAAATGTTTCGCATGGCACTTGTAGACGGTCCAGGTCTCGCTGGCATAGAGGAGGGTGGTGTGGACCAGTCCACTGTAGATCTTCAGTTCAGCGCTACAAAGGCCTTTTTTGTAGAGACTACTTCCTAAGTAACTAAGGCTTTCTACAGCCTGTAGTTTTTGCCTTTTCACACAGACGTCAGGTTCGTCCTACTGCTTTCCTGGAGCTCGCTGGAAAATAACTTCTGTGTGGACGTATATACTTCACGGAGCTGCATTTCTTGGTTCATGCATGCTTGCAGGTTTTCACTTTTTATTTTCTAACTTACAAAAGTGGATGGCATGTCATTAGGGTGCAACTCCACTGAGCCTTTCCCCTCCTGAAACTTGAGAGGAGGCTCCAGCTGGCTGCCAAGCCTCAGATTGGGGAGGAGCAGCACTGAGATTGTTCTTATTGTGGCACAGTAGACTGCCTCTTTTGTCGAGCCAGAACAGTAATTGTATTGTGGAATGACACATGCTGTTGGTCCTCCTTGTTCAACCTCCCCCAAATTCTGTGATGTGTCTGTTCTCCACCTTGTCAGTGGGTCTCGTCTGGTTGCTCAGTTCGTTAGAAGCAAATTTTAATTGAGATGCTGAGTGGTGGAAGATATTCCCTTGGATTAAATCTGGATTTTATTTTTTCCCCCCACAATCCAAATTTAAGTGTGAAATGATTTTAGTAGCTCTGCCACAATGACCTCCCACGATTAGGGAGTGTCTTTAGTGTGAAAAGCTCAGATTTATATGCAGACAAACGCTGGTCAGAGTTTATTTTGCAGATGGGAGTGTTGAAAGCTTCGAGGAGTAGCCCCAAGTAAAACAACTGCTACCTCAATTTGGAAAATCCAATTTAGTAGGATCACTCGTCTGATTTATAAAGTAATACTACATATCTCCTTCGGGGGACTAATGTGAACATCACGACGGCATGCAAGGAGGAAAGCACATCCCACCGAAAAATAATAATTCAGGTGCTAACTCTACAACGAGACAGACCTGAGATTATAAACTTTACTCAAAAATGTTGGTATGAGCCAAACTATGCTCTGGAACCTCAAAGTAAACAGTACTTAAAACCCGTGAAAGTCTAACGACGAAGCTCCCAGAAGACGTATTTTAATGCGGCATGTATTCTTTCACATTATTACTCATTTCTGTTTGAATGAGGCCTGAAGGAGACCGTAAACTCGTATCTCACGAAGACTGGAAAATCTGAACGTGCACTTACGTTTGCTTCTATGTGTTTTGCTTGACAAAAATCTAGAGGAACATCTATAGGAAGTTGCATGGTTAGAGTCATGTGGTCAAGATGTTTGTCTGATCTCCTTCTCTGGTTTTATAGCTCTGCGACTTCTTTTGCACAAAAGATTGTGTCTTCATTAAAAAGCTTGACTATGTGCAATCCGTCACGAGCACTTATATTTGTCAATGCATCTAAAATGTATGCATCGCCCCTTTGTTATAATCATTTTGCTGGTGCATATCCTTCTATTTGTGTGTGTGCAACTTACAACCACAGTGCCGTTGCACATGACCTTGCTGACTCGTGGGTGTAAAGCCCCGAAGCTGTGCTACACCTTCACTCAACATTTTTTTTCTTGGCCTTTGCTCTTCTTATTCATCAATGTCCCCACAGACACGTACACACACACACACCTGCAAACACTGTCGAGTTACCCAGCCCTCTTCTGTCTTAGTCTGAGTAAGCACAATTGCACTGTGTTTAAGTGTTTGCATTGTTGGATCATGTAACATGTTGACTTAACCTTTTTTTTTTTTTTTTTTTTTTTTTTTTTTTTTTGGAACCCAGCAAGAGTATATTTGATTGATGACTCACACACAATACATTTCTCATCTCTGCCTCTTACTTTGTCCTTCATTCAGGAAGGCGGTTGATTTGCTTCTGTCTGGTTTAGACCTGATTAGTCAGTTTCCTGGAGGCTTCTCTTTAAACAATGCTCAATGGAACACAATGGAAAAGTAAAGCCGTGTCCACAAAGGACACATTTAGGCACGTTTTACACAACATTTTCAAGTGAAAAGGGAAAACCTTTGTTGTGTTTTGGTTGTCCATTTACTCGAGAATGATGCTCGGAGCCACCGACAATGCAACATTTTGAAAAACGGCCCCTCAAGGTGGAACGTTTTGAAATGCTCTGACTCTGTCTCCATGGAAACAGAGTCAGCTGCATTGTTTTCTATGTGTATGTGTGTGTTGGTTCATTACAAAACCAACCAGCAGCACCCACTAGTGGCTGAACAGGATTTCTGCTGTTTCCGTGTAAACGAACATCTTCTTCTTAGTATTATTGATATTATTATTATTATTAATAGATAAAGATCAATATTAATTATGTCCTGCACAGTGCATAGCAAGATTGTCATGGTTTGAGTCTGGGTTGGGACTCTGTGTGGAGTTTGCATGTTCTTACTGTGTGTGTGTGTGTGTATGTGTCTGGGTTTTCTTGCGGTTTTTTTTTCCTCCCACAGTCTACGAGCGTGCACTGAAGTTGAATTGGTGACTAAATATCCCATTGATGTAAATGAGACTGTGTGGTTGTGTTTCAGTCTATAATTTGTGTTCACCCACCGTAAGTTCGATAAAGTTGTGAACAAAATAGATGGATGCTGATGATCTCACTGTTTGCCTCTAATTAGTGTAGCTTAGCCTGACTTTTATAGACTTATATTATATTGCTTTTTTTGCATTTGCTCCTGTTGCAATGAAAACAGTTTAATTGCTCTTGTGGTCTGAGTCTTTTATTTAATTTTTCTGCAACGCTTTCATTGTCTCATTAATATTAATCATGAATACATCAGTGTGGCTTTGCAGTTGCAGTCTTTCCTGAAATGTGTGAATCCATATATGCATTTTCCATCTAGATAATAATAAAAGTAAGTTGATGATGGATAGAACGACAATGCAATTAGCCTTGTGGTGGCAAAACAATACAAAATAGTAGAATATATTCCCGAGAACGCGAGCGCAGTTTGACTGATTTTGCTGATCGGAGATCAGTTTGGAAAGGTATTTTGCACCACATGGAAAAAAGTAGATTTATCTTTTAGAGTACGAGATTTATTTGCATAGATAAGAGCAGATTGTTTTAGAAGCAACCAGCAGGTCTTACTAAAAAACATTCTGTTGAGATAAATGGGGGCTTGGACACTGATAACAAAAAAGCCAATGGAGAGAATATCGTTACTGAATGAGTTTTTATGGTTTTGCAAATGTAAAAGTCCAATTTGACATTTATTTGATTCACTTTATTTGTTTATTTTTTTCCATATTTGGTAGTAGCTGGAACTCTTTGGTGGACTTCTGTATATGTATGTGTAGTGATGCACAGAAACTGATACCAGTATTGGGTATCTGGTCTGATACTCGATGGGGTTCTCATACTCGTGAAAGATCCCCGACACAACCTGCGTCGACAAGGTGGCCCGCAGGTACACAAGAGAAGACAAGCGGTTTGGAGACTAATATTACTGAGAATGACAATAATAAAACAGACTGTAAACTCTACTCTGACAAAATATCAATTATTGAACCAGCAGAGTTAGTCCGATGACGCTCATTTGTTGAACCGCTCCGTGGATCCAGGAGGCCTTTACTCTGAGCTGTGCTACATGCTACTTGCTACATGTCGCACATGATTAAAATGTGACTGATACATTCATTAAAAGCTTGGTTCATTGGTCCACAGCAGGGTTCAGCAACCCTCAACACTTAAAGAGCCATTTGGACGCATTTGCCATCGAACGGAACGTGCTGGGAAACACCCTGGCTGCCACTATAATATCAAATCGGCGCATATGTGTGGGAGTTCAGGGTTTTCAGAACCATGATTGTGAGCGATGTGGCTTCAATGTCATTCAGTTGTTGTGTACATCCTGGTTATTTAACCTTAAGTGAATAATTGCCTCTGTCTGTGGCAGTCAGCGTGACGCGTCGTTCCTCCACACGTCTGCTGATTTGTAGCGACGAACTTCACTCTCGACAAATCCGCAATATTGAAATCTCTCATATGCCATGAACCCTCTCGTTATCATTCACATACGCTGCTTTGCACACGCTGGTTGTTTTGTTGACTGGGTTTATTGAAATGTGGGCGCTGCAAAACACTGCGGTGTTCCAACAAGGTGCAGATGCTCCTCTCTGTGATAGATACTACGCACTGCACTGTGCATACTGTTGACTGTAAAGCTGTTGTTGTTGTAGCGTCGAAGCAGAGGCTGTGTAGTTTGCAGCAACGCACAGGCCTCACACTTAGTTTGCATATGGGGTATGAATTGGGGGTCTTTGGCATTAAGTAAGGACTCGTGTCAGCCCTCAGTACCAGCACATAGTTAAAGGTTGGTACTCATACTTGTACTCGTCCTTTTAAAAAAATGGTATCGGTGCATCACTAGTTGTGAAGATTTGATTTCAGGCTGTCAGAGATCAGACTGTGCTCTGTTCCAAACGTGATTCACTCAACAGTCAGTGTTTCTTTCACACTGTGGCTGGATAATAGCCAAATACCAGCACTCACCATGCTGCCAGCCAAGATGAGAAGTTTGTCATTAGGCGTTCGGCTGATTGTTGAGCCAATTTATTGCGTGGAGTGGTTTTACCTTGGTTGCCTTTGTCACCTTTATTGAATCTGCAGTCGCTATGTCAAGCTTTGGCATGTCGCAAATCTCTGTGACGATGAAAGTATTTCTATTTTCTGCAATTTTAAGACCATAAGAACGTCATTCACACACTTGAATAAATAACACAGGTACACTGTGATACTCACAACTGACGTGTTTTTTTTTCTGCCATAAAGGGTGAAAAATCGTAATGTGCCTAAAAAGAAGACAAAACTTCTCAAAGCACAAACTCGCACAAAACTATGCGAATGTTGTGAAAAGATTACATTTTTGTGTCGACGTGAAGATGCCAGCTAGAATTTTGTGTTCACTTGAAGCTGGAAACTCACCAGTTAGATGAGCTCAGTTTGACTCGGTGTGCCTTGGAACAAGTTTTGTTTCTTATCCAAGTAGCTTGATTTTTTTTTTTTTCCTGCTGTTCACGAGTCTGAATTGGCAAGTCTCGTTAAAAAGTCCCCTTGACCTGATTAAGGTCTTGTTCAGACATTTTCACGTGAAGTCAGAAAAGTTTCAGGACATTTTGTGTCTCCTTTTAAACAACAACGCTGCTCAGAGCCACTGAAAAAACTGTAGTTCTTCCGCACATGCGCAAGTAGATGGACTATACCAATAATGGCGACTTCCATACACTCCTGGGACTAGATGGTTTTATAGTTATAGTTTACAGTCACCGTAATAACAATCCAACTTGGTCATCTGTCCATATGAATGTCCCGTGTAGACGTCGTTGTGTGTGCGTGTGTGTGTGGTTTCATTATAAAGACAAACAGCACCCACTAGTGGCTGGGCATGCTAACCAGGGCTGTGTTTAAAAAAGCCATTTTTCCTTTAAATGGCCCGACATAAATTCATAAAATCCTAAAATCTATCATTTAAAACGTCTTTTCTGCATTGTGTAATGCAGCCTGCATTTTCCAACAATTTATTATGTTAATGAGACACGTTGTAGTTTCTCTTCTGATAGAGTTGTTAGGTTTGTAACCATGTATAAAAGATTTGCGAAACAGTCACAAGCAGCACGGTGAATGTCCTCAGTTCACCATGTGTATAAAGCCACCTTGTTTACACTGCCGGCCATGTGATTTGATTTAAAATATTATATATTTTTCTTTTGGTCAGGACATGTTGAATACAATGTACATCATTGATGTAATCGCTTTGTTCTCAATTATTTATGTAAATGTTAATATTTTTTAAATAATGCACCAAATTAGTGTCTGCTGTTTACAACGGTAGTTCTCTGAGAATCGCTTTCATATTCAAACGAAATTGGTACTGTGACTGAAATATCCTCAACCGAATCGAAAATGGAATCAAATTGAATTGAATTGAGTCTTTGTGAATCGAATCAAATTGATTGGGGAAATCTGAATTGATACTCAGCTGTAATTCTAATTACATCCATTTCAGCATCTCTGCTGTTTCTTTGGAAATGGACATCAATTTCAAAATGTTGCCGTGTAAACGAGAAGCTTTTATCAAACGGGGTTTTCCCTTAAAATGTCATGTTACATTTACAAGATTTCCTTCGTGGATTACAGAGAACTACCAGTTGGAAAATTCCCACTTTTGACAACATTGTCATCCCATATTTAAGCCATCAAATCTAACATGGATGAAGTTACCATGACAAACAGGCTACTGAAGTGCATTCATTTATATCACATTTTAGGAACGTGATATAAATGTGTTTTTATAAAGAATATTACTTTCGAAGTCGAAAGAATGCTGTTATGTATTGGCGAGAAGAAGCAAGAGAAGTGGATTTGAGATTAGAGGTTCACAGGTTATAATCCCACAGCCGACCTGAGCATGACCCTTGACCCCCACCAGCTTCCCAGATCACCTTATTGACGCCACTCATTGCGTTGTGGAAGTTTTTGAAGTTGCATGTTCCCACTTAACAATTACTCATAAAAAAAAAAAAAAGCCACAGACCTTTTTTTTTAAGTAACATCAGTGTATATTAAAAAAAAAAAATAAATAGATAAATAAAAAAAAAAAAAACTAAAATCAGACATTGCCTGTATTTGCAGCTTCTGGTAGATTTCCTCTGTTCTCCCTGAACAATCCACATATTCTCTCCTGCTGCAGTGTTTTCTGACTCCCTCAATGCAAATGCCTGCTGCTTTACAAAACCTTGAAATTCTACAGCTGAATTTGTGCTCCGGGCCGTTTATCTAGCGGTCGATTTCATTGCACCCTTTTCTCTTTAGTCAGACGAATATGTTTAAAAGAAGAGAAACCAAAGGGAACTAAGACAGAAAAACAAGCAGCATTATGTCTGCTGTCTCACTTTGCCCTTGGTTGAGCAATTCCACAGTCATGAATACCTCCACTCCGCTAAACTATCAACTCTATTTGTAGCAGTTGCAGTGCACATAATCAGATGGTAAAATATGCCTGAGTCATGCAACGAAATACATCATCAAAATAAAAGTCATGCAAACAGCGTTTGACACTTTTTTTTAGAAAATTCATGGCGTTTTACTTCTTTTTTTTTTTTTTTTTTTTAACCGATGATTAACTTACCTCTTCCATTATAAAACTACAAGCACAAGATGTAATTAATCTTTGGCAGAGAGCATAATATATAAAGACAAGTGGCAAAGTTTCCAACAATTTTAGGGCAATTTGTAAAATGGAAATGAGAACAGAATGCAGCAATTTCATTGATGCATACTTTTTGCACAGAAATGTCCCATTTTCATCAAGATTATGATCTAATGTTTACTTTTATAAAAGGGTAGGTTGTTGGACATACATCTGATATATTGTCTAAGGCTTCATTGACACATTTGAAGTGAAAACGCAAATCAATGCGACGACGGACGTTTTCAAAAAAGTTCCACCTTAAAGAGTTGTGTTTCATTAACCAAACTGTACTTCCCAATTCATTTATACATCTTATGCATGTTTTAAATGCATAAGATGTAGCAACTTAAAACATATGAGTTCTTTTGAGCCTTTTTTAACAATTTTAACTGATGAGCATCTTCATTATAGCATTTTTTTAGGTTTTACTTTCTCTGTACCTGTTTCATATTCGTAAACCTGCATTGTCATCTTTCCATATTGAATGACACTGTATTTCTCTACCCAGGCTTCTCTTTTTGTGTATTTATTCAGAGTTAGCTTACCAACAGGAGCAGTTAGAAATTCATTCATCAGCTGCAGGGAAGGAAGGCGACACACGCTTCAGGTAACAGACTATCGAATGATCCAACTTAAGTGTCACATTTGTCATCTTGACCTGTGAGATTGGAGTTGTTTTTTTTTTTTTCAAAGACTGTCGTGGAACACAATTAAGATGACATAAAGTTGTTGTTGTTTTTCTTTTTTTTTAATCAATGATTTTGTGGAAACTGCAGCCAGCCACTACATGTGGCTCAAGATTACTGGGTTACAAACCCTTTGGATGAAGCAGAGCACTGATGTTGCACTATTTGATGGCTCCATTTTCTCAAACATAAAAAGCAAAGATGTATTTCTACAAGACGGAGTGATATCTCACCACATGGGGAGTTTTGATTTTATGTGCTCCAGTTCCAAGATAGCCATCTGTGAGAGTTCTGCTTTCACCTCAGTACAATGGAGGCGACAGAGACAGCTTTCATTGGAAATAGTTTCAAACACAGAATCAGTCCCCGTGAAGGCTGTCAGAGGTGAATTCTTAAAGCCTCATTTCTTTTACAGCTTTCAGGAGCGCAAACAAAGTTCTTTTGATCTCTGTTTTATTCTCCGGGGAACGCCGACGCTTTCAGAGGTGAATCGACACATAAAACTACTTTAGTTACCACGATTTGCTCCTGGAGCGACTCACATCTGTTTCTTACCTGATTTGGAGGTTGATTCTCGCCAACTCATTGTGACCGCCGGTGTATGGACACACGGGTTCCGAGAAAAATGATTGTTTTCCACACAAAGTCATGTGCAGCATGAAATGTTTGTCAAGAATGATTTAATCTTTCTTTTGTGCAGTTCATACCTGAGCCCTCTATCGGAATTGTAAGGTTTTGGGGACATGAACATGCTTTTGTAATCAGAGAAAGATTTGGTCGACATAATTGGAAAGCCATTAGGCAAGGCATATTTATTTATAGAGCTCCATTCAAACAGAAGGTGATTCACAGTGTTCTATGAAGAAATATAAGAAATACATAATAGCTTTATGAAGAAATAAAATACATATTTTAAAGCTTTAAAATATATAAAATAACTACAGTTAAAGCAAGCAATGAAGACTCTTATCCTCACAACTACTGACCATACGGTCCACTTTTTTGGCATTCCAAATCACCAACAAATAACAATAATAATAACACGTCCCCTCGTCAGAGAATGAGAGTATGAGGAATTTCTGCTTGTGTGGAGTAAGAGCTTCACTACAACAACTAGAAGATTAGTCTGTCAATCAGTTTAAAAGAGCAATTGACAACAAATTATGCCATTAAACCTCAAATCCTGTGTAAATGTCTCACTAGTCAGTCAGTGGATGTGGTTTGTGCAGGACTTAATAACAGATCAACTTTACTCTGCCCTTTTCCATTATTGGCATTTGGCGTTCCAAACAAGTGTTTGCTGTCCACTGAGAGCACGAGAGCCCACTGAACATTTAAACAAAGAATTGGTGTTTCAGAACAATATTATCTGGATATTATCAAATCAAACATGGAATTGTTCGGCCATCATGACAATATGTATAGGTAATTTTAAAGATTCCCCTGGTTTTATATATACATAAAATCGATATATGCAGTGGTATCTTCATTTATACTGTATGTCAAAAGAGTTTTGTGGCTCCCAGTGTATTTTTTCAGTGGGAAATTGGTCTAAATGGCTTTTTGAATGTTGAAGGTTGCCGACCCCTGAACTATACTTTATAAATATTAACAATGGCGAGTACACAGACATTTTGAAGTTGGATTGTTATTCCAGGTGCCTCTCAGCTGGAAAACTACCATGTCCCAGGAGAAAATGGACTGGGAGTCGTGACGCTCTGGATAAAATATTGTTATTGTCAGCCAATAATCTCATCTGACCCTGGCTCAGGTCAGCAGTTGCTCTTGAAAGCACTTGCTATATATTGAATAGATCTTGTCTGAGAAATGACTCATTAACGTTGAATCACTTATTTTGAAGAAGGTGCTCTGTAACAGTCACTTCAGGTCAGGAGCTCCATACAGCCAATCAAATCACAGCATCATAACCTTTTACCAATTCCAAATGTTTACTCCTTTTTTTGCTTAAGTATTGGAATACAAGAAGGATAACCTGAAATGACTTTTTAAAAGGTCAAATTTGAAATCATCTCTGTAAACAAAACATATTTTCAGACTTTTGTCACTTCCAATTTGCAAATAGTTCAGATCTGCTCTGCAGGCCATTACAATCATAACAAGTCCATTTAATGTTATTGCAGCTCTGTTACTAATGACTTATAAAGTAATCAGTTACATAATGGTATGCTGAGTGTTGAAAATAGTTAAAAAAAAAAAAAAAAAAAAAATAAGCTGAGCATATCCACCCATTAAAATAATGATCCAAATGGCATTTGTTCACTTGAAGACTCACAAAAGATAAAAAAAAAAAAAAAATAGGTTCCAGGCAGTTTTTTTGATGTTGTTGCATTGGTTTCTTTAATCGCTGAGTCTTTAATTTTTTTAACTCGGCGATGAATCGTTTGCTCACTCGATGAACGGATAACGATCATATAGCGGACATATTACAGATGTAAGAGTCTCCTTGTTATCTTCAGTAAAGACGGCAGAGATGATAATGGGAGCTAATGGATTGCTAGACAGCAACACCAAAGTGCCAAAGAATCAAAGGCAGACTGTGAATTCCCTTATGAAATATGCATCAGTGACAGTGGAACTCAGACTGAAGACAAACTATGTTTGTTTGGAAGATGAACTGCTGGTTGGAAATAGGTTGCGTAATCTCGCCATATTGCCATCACTTCTCCAGCTGTTGAAGACGGCGAGAAGCAGCTTTGATCAGAAGGAGTCGGTGCGCTGAGGTTGACATTACAGCTGTGGACCTGAAGGCAACTCGGGCGGCCTGGTTTGTGTCATTTATTTCTTTGTTTATTGAATGAGAAAAAGTTTGATTCCTTTGACGATCTCTTTACAAAGGTTCAGAAAAGTGAGGATGTGACTTAGGAAACAGCTGTTGTTGTCCTAGGCTTCAACATTTTAATAATGCGATGGTATTGGTGGCATCAAATACCGGCAGGTGTTAAATGCAGCAGAGCGTTGTTATCACACTCGCACCCATTGAACTTGTCGCTTCTAATTGAAGGTTATCAAGTGTAAAGTCTGTGGGCCAAAGCTGACCTACCAAAGTATGTTGTGGTCAATTGAATGGCCTTGAAAATTGTAAAAACAACCAAAAGTGACTCCTATCAACTGTGGTTTTTCAATAAATTTGACTGCTGTTGTACTTCAATCGATCAATTAATCAATATTTATAGAGCATTTTCATGCACTGAAGTGCTTGAGGTGTTAAAATACAGACTGAGAGTTGCGTTGCGTTTTACAGCAGTGATGGTCTGAGAATCTTAAAACATTGTTTTAAAAACTATGCTGTATAAATGAGTTACTTTTTTTAAATGTAAATGCGAAAATGATTCGTTTTCACTTGAAATGCCGTATAAAACGAGGCCTCAAACTCATTGAAATTATAGCCTCTATTTGAAGGGTCTCATGGGCCAAAATAGGCTCTTCACTTTCCATTCAAGTCAAATTAAACATAAAAGGGTAATTTAATACCGATTTTCAGACATTTCACATGGTCTCATTGGTCCAAAGTCAAAGTTTATTGCCCCAAATCCAGCTTTTCCTAGATTTTCCTTCATTTGAATATTGGATCATATGAGCTGCATTCAGAATCTGCTGCGTCTGTGTGAGCTGGATTGGCTCCGCCCATCCATGCCCATTTTGGGAAGAGGAGGAAGTACTTCCTCTAGTGGTGTGATGTTCCCGGGCAGAGCTGCCTAATTGTGGGAGGAGTCAAAGGGAGGAGCCTACCTTGATCGAGATTGGCTGAACTCCTGATGATACTGTATAGGGTTTGATTTCTGAGTCACTACTTGGAGCGACAACGTTTTAAAAAGTTTAAACAAACCAGGGAGAGAGAGAGAGAGAGAGAGGGAACAAAGTCTCCTCACTTCTGGGGCATTTTTTTACTGTTAAAAAAACCATTAGAAAGTGAATCTTTAATGGAATATTTTTTGTTTGTCAATAAATCCAACCTCTGTTGCCATTGCTTCAGTCCATGTTGTGAGTCGATCGATCAGTCGGTCGGTCGTCGACGATTGATCAATCAATTTTACAGCACTTTTCATACATTGAAATGCAGCACTAAGTGCTTGTTATGTTAAACAGCAGATCAACACTCCAGCAGAGAGATCAGTGATGCTGCAGTGAAATCCGCCTCACTTGTCTCTGGTGATGCTGTTCTATGAGACTGAATACGTGCACGGTGTAGGCGGCTTCCCGAGAAAGGGGGTAAACTTATAAAGTTTGCCTGAAGAAAAACACCATGGCTGGTAATCTTGCAAATAGTTTGGAAGGTTTGAAAAACTCAAAAGTTACGTCCAAGATTTGTTGCAAATTAGGCTGCTGACACAGAAACGAAGAACCATCTGGTGGATTCACAGTATTTTGTCAAAGAAGGCATCATTATGGCTGGCACAATGTTTTTTTTTTTTGCTCAGTTAAACATTTCAACTGGTTGTTTAGATAATTTGAGTTAAATGTAGATTTTTAAAAAAGTAGTTGTGCATTGCTGTTCTAAAACAAGAGAAAAAATGTAGTGATTTGCATTTATAGATTATTGTAATGTTGTTTTACACGTCCGGCCCACTCGGGCTCTGAGGTTAAGTGACTTTGACTTCCCTGCCGTAATTATTCCTGATAGACTCACCGGATTTTCTCTATTCCCTGATCCAACTTTCAGTCCCAGTTCAGTTTCTCAGTGCGAAATCAAACTCAGTGAAAACTCGGATTGACAAAAGTACTCCGAAAACTACAAAAGTTAGCATTTTGTATGAAGCACTTTGGGAGGAAAATTCAAATAGCACAGTTGATGCACATGCGACTGGAGCTGTTTTTGTCGTCATCAATTCATCAGTGGGATTTCAAGCTGCACAGGTGCTCAGACAGCCGGTACAGGTCACGACACAGAGACGGTGATTCATTGGATGGTAGAAGAGCAGTCACAGAAAACGTCTGAAAAGTGTCTGTAAGAGCTGAAACAAATCAGAACATGATTCAATTATTAACTACCAGTTGGCAAGGACATAATATAAATATGTTGTTTATTATATGTGTGGTTTCATTCCAAAAACAAACAAGAGCAGGCACTAGTGGCCCAATATAATAACTGCATCATTTCAGTGTTGGGCCATATTTATTTAACTATCTGTTACTTACTTCTTTTTTTTTTTTTTTTTGCATTGCTCTGTTATGTTTGTTGTTCTGCTGTGTACCCACATGTCTGAAATAAACTTAACTGAATTTATACATGCTGATCAAGACATACATACTATACATACACATAGAAATACACATATAATGCATAAGTCTAGTTCTACATCTTTGAAAAGGGTTTAGGGAGAAGTAGCCAATGTTATCCAATCTTAAATAATCACATTTTTTTCATCATCCTAATTATTGAGTCTTATAGAAAATATCTTCCATATTTTACCAGTAAAAAGAATACAAGAAAAAAAGCCTACTCGACAGATAAATCCAGATTAAATGTAGCATAAACACCCATTTCCTCAAAGCAACAATTCAGAGTGTCAACACGTCTAAGAAAGCAATAACAACGATTGGCAGGTCCCCATTATGGGACAATAAAGGAACATTTTTCTGTGACCGTTTCATCTCCTCTTTGAAATGACTATACTCTTCTAACCAGGCCAGTACTTGATGAATGTGCTTTGTGGTATTTTCATGACAACTACTGACGCCTTTCTGAAGCTTTTAGTCTTTTTTTTTTTTTTTTTTTTTTT
>OMNM01064598.1:0-20072 GCA_900302745.1 Parablennius parvicornis | reverse complement strand
ATTTCATCCAGACTTTTCTTCCTGGCAGCAACTTCAGAATGACTAAACGAGCGCATTTGGTCTTTTTTCAGTCTTCCGACAAACAACTTTTTTTTTTTTTTTTTTTTTTTTTTTTTTTTTTAACACTTTTTTTTTTTTTTTTTTTTTTTTTTTTTTTGGGGGTAGTGAAATATAATATGTGAAAGTTGAGTGTTCATAGAACCGTGGAGGTTTCAAGTCATATTCTGCCACCAGCTGCAACACAGCTGGGGATAAACCTCGATGGCATTAAAGATTACTGTCACTACTTTAAAGGTTTTAACCAAAAATAGAAAATTTGGTCACCATTTAGCTGGCTCCAAATTGTCACAGATTGAGGACACAAACCCAGATTAGCACGCCAGCCGAGGAGATCTTTCGTAATACCAGCTGATTCTATGGGAGTGTCTGCGGGAAGTAGCTACGGAGAGAAATGACAGCAAATCCGAAAAATCAAGCTCTCAGGCCTGTGGATGTTTTGTGAACAAACCTTTGTAGTGTTTCTCAAGGACTTTTGTAAGATACTTCACAGTATCACAGCTGGATAGTTAGTGAAAAAATGTCCCACTTCTTCTCCTAAAAGTCTCTTTATCATCATTAATCCTGCCCAACATTTGATCATAAAATATTTGGAGCACTCTTACTTTTTTTAAAAAATCTTTCTTGCAGCTGGGATGAACCCAACCTTTATAATTGGGACTTCATATTTTGATACACTGGGCTGTTCTGTTTGTTCCCAGAGAAAACGTATTCATGTTGAATAGGTATAATGTATATTCAGATTTAGGCCTATTTGTTCTATCTTTTCCCAGATAGATTTAGCAAGCTTATAATTTTCCGGTTTCTATGTGACACCTATTGTTAGTTACTAAACCCATCCTATGAAGCTTAGAAAACATAAATATATCCGACCTATATATATCCCTTATGTACGTCCCTGTGTATGATAAAATTGTGTGTTTTGAGTCACCATTGTGAATAATTGAGTCACCTGGAATAACATTCCAACTTCATCATCTGTCCATTTGTCTGTGTGCTCGTCATTTTTAAACTTTATAGCGTGTTGCTGTCTGCGTGCATGTGTGTGTGTGGATTCAGTCCAGCACCCATTAGTGGCCCAACATTAAAATACTATACTACTATGGCAAAGAGAAACCGTCATTCAAGTTCTGAACATTGTTGTTCGGCTACTGTTAATTATAATTTGGGTACAGTTAACAAGATCTTCAGAAGTGGTGAAGTTAATCTAGTCACTAACAGTAAGTACTTAGAAAAACAGTTTGAAGGTGGACTGTTGTGTTTCACCTGCTTCATTCTCCTCTGCGTTTTCTTCTCATTTAGCAGACAATTATCACGTTAGTCAAGATAAGAGATGCTGTGCTCACATGTTCAGATCCACACAACGCTCAAGGTTTCATATTTTTTCTGTAGAATACATGAATTGATCAACAACACAGCACAAAACAAGCCGCCTGGAGGTGTGGTTTCATGTTAGCTACCTTTGAAGGGCAAGGTTTTCCTGTTGGGGCCAGTTCCCCCCATAAATACCCGAGATAGTGCCAATGACCTGTTGCTGTTTTCACATTACTTGGTTTGCGGGGACTGCGAAGTCCATGCCAAGTATGACTGGATATTGTGTCGTATCGGGCGTCTTTATTCTCTGATATGGGCACAAGCACAGCGGAGGGAGGCCGTCTCTTCAACTAAATCTAATTCCACCTGCTCCCTTCAAGGAGCACATTTGCAGGTCACCTTTCTGAAACCCTCAAGATGAGCTCATGAATTATTGAAGCCCGTCCCGTCTGCTCCCGAAACCCTAAATGTAATTAGTTTTGCGCAACACTTGTCGTCATGATACACTTTGTAACGAAGGAGATTGCAGGGGGGCTGGGTTAACGGGGAGGAAAAGGGTAGTACCGAGTCGGTAAAAAAAAAAAATGCAGAAATAGAGAGGAGCAGGTGGGGAAAACCGATGAGAAACACTAAAGAGGTTTGTAGAAGCGGTCTGTACTGTCTTTGCAAAGAGAGTTATGCGTTGAGGGTTAAGGTGTGGTGGGAATAGAGAGAGAGAGAGAGAGAGAAACAACATCCATGCACAGGAGAGGAAGAAAAAATAATCCTCATTGGTAATCAGCGCCATTACAATGAGTGTTTACCAAACTTTCAATAGCCAGTTATCTGCTCCCCCATGTCTCATGGAGATCATGAGCATTCTCAGAGACGCGTTTTTTAGGCAGGTGAGCGCACTGCTTTTCTATTTTTTTTTGGGGGGGAGGGGGATTGCCGCGGCAGTTCTCTGCATGCGCTGCTCCGTGTGCATTTTTTTTTCTTTCTTTCTTCTTCACACTGTTGTCTTAATAGATGAAGATCTGACTCTTTTCCCTTCTTTCTCTCAAATTAAAATCCCCCCCTCTTGTGCTCCTCTCGCTCATGTTCTTATTTTTCCTTGTTTTGCTGATGACAGTGAGGAGATGTCACACGGCGCATCTGTTCCTCGCAAAATAACTCATTTCTGAACATATGGAGCTTTTCACGATGCAGCGGTTAACCCGCTGAGCCGGGGCGGCGCCGTGCAATGTTTCCCTTGTTTGATGATCCAACTTCTTACCGCTTAGCACCAGTTGTGCTTTTTTCACCACGCTAAATTAATTTGTCTGGTAATCAGCCCACCTATTTTAGCCTTTTGCATGGACCCGAAAGGTGCTGCCATTGTGTCGTCTTTAAGTTTTTACTTCAAGGCAATGCCCTCCAGATATAATATTATTCCTTCATGTATACCATTCTAGGCTGACGGTGCGACTGTAGATTTAGGCCTCGTTTACACAACATTGTTTTTTGCGTTTTCGTTTCAGAAATGGTTTGCGTTTATAGATCTGTTTCCACGGGAACCACAGCAACTACACACATATATGTGTGCCGAGAACACTACATTATGAAATTTACTAATGGAGAGTAAACAAACATTCGTGTTGACTGATAGTAAAGTTGGATTACTACTACAGGTGACTCTCAACTAGAAAAACACCAAGCCCAAGGAGAATATAGACTGGTCAAGCTATTCTGTAGGCTGCCATTTTCAAAAAGTTGTGTTCTCCCACAGCAGATGGATTCCGAGCATTTTTGAAAAATTCTACGTTGAGAGACCTTATCAAAAAGTTGTATTTTCAGTGGCTCAGAGCGCCGTTGTCATGTTAACAGACATTCACAAGATTTCCTTTTTCACTTAATAACATTGTGTCAACTGAGCCTCAGTAACATTAATATGACCAACTGCATTCAATCAGGTAGGGGAATGGAGCAGTCCGAGAATTTTGCGACTTTCACAGTTTTTTCAAACCCTCCCGGGTCTCTCAAAGTGATCAATCATCCATTAGAATTGACACAGCAGCAATATTTATTGTTTTCTGCACCAGAACTTAAACCCTCTGTCTTTCTGACAATGCTTTGCCCACCTGCCTCATACAATGCACAGACCAAGCATTGGGAGTACGTCCTTGAGGGGGTGGCATGAGGTGTTAAAGCAAATTGTATGCCTTTACATATTCAAATCAGCTCAAGATTTATTTAAATATTAAAATCAGCTCTTATATTAAATCATGTTTTATTTA
This sequence comes from Parablennius parvicornis, assembly GCA_900302745.1. Classification (NCBI taxonomy): domain Eukaryota; kingdom Metazoa; phylum Chordata; class Actinopteri; order Blenniiformes; family Blenniidae; genus Parablennius; species Parablennius parvicornis. The sequence goes on along the minus strand of OMNM01064598.1, from coordinate 16,446 downwards.
AATATAATAATCAGGTCAATTGTTGAGACTTTGTGGAGTAGATGGGAGAACAAGGCAAACACCTGTTGGTCAACTGAGGGTTTCTATCTGGAATCAACACCATTGGCTCTGCCAGCATTTTAAGTCATAAAAAATAAATTAAAAATAGAATCCAGGATCCCCAGTGGAGTACCGCATTACATTTTCTAAACAATCTTGTGTAAAGCAGGTGAACTATACATGCTGTACCTTGCTGAACACCCTAAGATTTATCCTTTCATTAAGGCCTTCTTAAGAAGGAAACCGTTCAAAGCCTGTGCTCACGAAGTGTGACCATGTTTATTAATTTATGTGTGGCTGTGGCTCAGTAGGTCGAGAGGGTTGCCTTACCATCTCATGGTTGGAGATTTGATCGGCCATCACCTTGTCTTGATGTTAGTGTCTTTGAGTCTTTGGGGGAGACATGAAACCCTAAGTTGCCGCCATGGCCGCAGTCAATATTGGTGAATTTGTTATGTAATGTAGAGTGTGAGAAGACTGTCATGTCCATTGTAGGGTTCGTACCAGTGATTAGATATCTCATTGCTGAATTACTAAGTTGAATCTACAATCAAGACTATGTTTTGCTTTGAACATTGTAGAGCGGCTTTTCCATTGCGTCAAATTTCCGATGGGCAACAAGGACTGAATCAAAAACAATGTCCACAGGCTTCACGGAGGCCCGGATCTTGGATTTTGTTCAGGGTATAACTGCATTACAGTGGCTTTGACTTGTTGCCCAGTGTCACGAGTTCCACTGTCATGTCATCAAAAGCAGTCATCCATTCAACCATCTTCCTTACCTGTTTCTTCTAACTTTGTGAAGCAGCGAGATGTAGATGATCCCACCTGGGATTGGACTAAATGTAGGTTACACACTGGATTAATCACCATCTCTAGAGAAGTGGAGAACTGTCAATCACACACATTCAGACTAGCAAACAATGTATGTCACTGATTTACCACGTATATATACGTACAGACATGCCTTTGGATTGTTGGAGAGAGCTGATAAAACATTTTTTGAAATCAAAGCATCAATGGTTTTGACTGTCCCATTGTCATTCTGGCTATTTTTAATCAGAGAGAACTCCATATCAGAGTTTTATTCTTGGTAGAAAACTTCTCTGCGTCAGGAGGTCACAGAACAGGTAAAAATCTTGGCCATCTTGTTTGAGTGCTTTTAGTGATGGCCATGAATCGCTTTCTACCTCCGGCTCTATTTCATACCATTGTCTGCTTGCCGTGATTAACTGCCCTTGTGCGCTTGTGGCTCGGCTGCTTTCTGCTTTGTGTAGAGAGCCCGGGCGGCAGCCGGTTGATGGCACCGACTGTACGGAAAGAAAGAGGTGCGTGGGGGTGGGTGGGGGAGGAGGCGACTGTCAGGATCGGAGGGTCAGCTGATCGGCTCGGAGGTGCCGGAGATTTATGACCCCCCAGAACAAAGCTGTGTCTGCTGAGGGACCATAAACCATAAATCAGGGAGAAGTGGGTCAGATTGGGTCAGTGCTCATCTGCTCGCTGCAGATCTGCTCTCTCTTTTCCTAAAGGTGCTCCTTTTTTTTTTTTTTTTTTTTTTTTTTCGATTCCCACTTCCTCTTGCACCTGACTGTCAGGCATTATAACCGACTTCTTTTTGCCTTTGTTTACGGACAGGCAGGTCATGTTAATTTAATCTCACTGCTGCTCAGATCAATGACTTTCACTTGTCAATCATATTTGCTAATGAATTCCTGATTTCTATTTTATTCAACCCCTATTAGCTGCTCAAAGTGAATCACCCCTAATCCCTTTATTATCTCCAGCTATGTTAACACTGTTGGCCTTTAGTCTCCACTTGTCTTAATCATCTTAATTACGTAATATTTGTCTTTTTAACTGGCTGGTGAGGATGAAACAGCAAATTCCCATTCTGGCAACGACTTGTCGCCGATTGTACGCGAGGAATTACACTCTCCTCCGTCTGATTCCAGTCCGTTTGATTCTGATCGCAGCTTTGACTAGTTTTGTGATTCGTCTTCCTAAGGGCAGATGAAGCCGATGTGAAAAATTGATTTTCTGCAGAAGGATTAGCGGAGGGGTGATGGCTATAGGCATGCATTACATTACAATGATTCATCTGGCATCTGCACACTAAAGTAGGCTAAACAAATTCTTCATTAGCAGTTGTATAAGGCAGATTATTTTAGATTTTTTTTTACAGCAGAAAAGAAAAGCATGCAAAGGCGCGGGAGCCGACTGTAGTCTTTACTGTCAAAGGCAGCGGGTGACGGGTATGGGAATAGCAATGAATAACTTTAAGCTGTGTTTTCGAAGTTCAGACAGCTTGAGTAGGGAGATAAATAATCTCTGCCAGGAAGGACGGATCTTAATTTATTTGTGTCTGAATTGTTGCACAAAGAAGGCATTGCAGACTGCTGCTGGAAATCAAACAAATGCAAATGTCGACTGTGGAATGGAAATGACTGCGAAACATCAGAAGTCTCCTCGGTATGACTGCCATAACAGCAGGGATTTGTTCTTGTGTTTACGACAACATAGATAATGTTTTCTCCGGTTTCAGTTTGAACAGGAATTAGGCATGAGAGCAATGCATGCTGTGCTAATGTTTTTCTCTTTATTATGCTAATGCGTGCCTGGATTACAGTGTGTTCGCTATGTATGGATTTGTCATATACATGTATGCATTGCAAATGGCTGACACACCCATGAGAGATATGTGACCGTTTTCTGCCAATCCACTGTTGATCTTGCTTTTTTTAAATTGGTATTTCTTACTGCAAATAGAACGAGAAATGGCTTTGATATGCAAAAAGTGACCTTTCCTGCGCGAAATGTTAATTTATACACTTAGTGTAAATGGCTCGGAAGGCGACTAAAATGACTTCAGAATGCAATTTTTTTGGGCTGTTTTTGGCTTCAAACGCGTTCAGTTTACTCAGAGTCACCAAGAGTTATTATTGCTGAAGTTTCGGTGCCGCGATTGGTTATTACCGTCGGTACTGCTGTAATGAGTTACACAAATGGCACAATCAAGTCTCCAGGGTCAGTTATTAGGCCTGTGATTGGTTTGTTACGGCGGTCCAGTCTCATTGTTAGCCTTTGTTTGGACCGTGGTGCAGGACTTTACTGGGGAACAGTTGTTGTGCCCATTAAAATGATTCCCACAGCAGTTTAGTGGCATTATTACATGGTAATGTACGGTGCAAAGCTGCAGCATTTTTATGACCATCTCAACAACAAAGACTAAATGAGAAAAAACATAATGCTGTAACATATGCGCCTGCTAATTCATCATTTTAATGGGCTTTCTCTGAGCAGCACACTTGGCTTGTCCCAGCAGCAGCATTTTTGAGCCCTACTTTCTGGTTTTTAGAATGATTTCACGTATTTGTGATTGGTGTGACGGTTTTTTAACAAGGACAACACTGTCATTTTGACAGCGGCATTTTTGGTTGAATTTCAAACGTGTATATTTCCCATCTGTTTGTGCAGATAGTGCTAACTTTGGCCTTTTAGTGTCCGCCAGACACTAACTAAATCCTAGTCAAGAAGTCAAAATCAATTTAAATCAGTAAACTAGCACGTTGGGGAATGTTTTCCACTCTGAAGGTGCTGAAAGAAATGGCACATTTTTAACTGAATAGTTTTTGCTGAGTTTACCTCAGGTCAGGTAATGATAACTCTTAGCATGTGAAAAGGGAAAACAAAACCCTTTTCTTGCATTTTGGGTTCCCGTTATACATAACAACATTTCTTGGATGAAGACATATTCACAGAAGAGGCTGTGAATTGTTTTACTGCTTTGTATGAAACCGTTACTTTACACAAAGCAGCGTTGTTATTTAAATCATTATGAATGTGTGTTTCCTTTTCTGATCCATTTTACGTTGGGTTTTTACCATCTATTCAGCAGGAAAACATGATAAAAAACAGAAGAAGCTTAATAGCATGTGGATGTGAAAAAGAACAATAAATGCAGGTGAATACACCATGATCAGGTCTCAGATTTCTAGACTTTGGATTGTGTTTTTGGGGGATTTCACTGTATTTTGCTCCAACAGATTTCTTTAAAACAGTTTTTAATAAAATTTTGGTCATTTTTTGCAAAAAATATGGACATTGTCATCACTTATACTCTGTGGCACAACATAGGAAATTTCAAATTTGAAGGCTCTACTATTGCCATCCGGCTCACTCAAGATAAGATATATGATCCCCCTGAATTAAAATGTGTTTGACATGTATATAAAAGAGATAAAGATAAGGCAGCTACAGAAAAGCCGCAACGACAGTTTTAAGCAATTTTGGTTTCTGTCTGATTTTCATCACTCTGAATCTTGACAGTGAAGGTAATAAAAACAAGCTAAATTAATCATGAATACATTACATTCACTCAAATATAATGGCATTCTTTGCTAATCAATCAACAGAGCTAAAAGACGTCAGATGCAGAATAACCACGGGTGTTTTTCCTCCTCAGGGGAGCAAATCTTACTTGTAAATGCAGAACTTTCTTTTTCTTTTTTTTCTCTCTCCTGTCATATGTAACAATCACTAGCGCAGCTTGTGCAGCTCATAAAAAAAATCCCTAATTAACAGATTCTTCTGGATAACAGAAGATCTCCAGAACTGAACAGAACTGCTTTTAGCACCTTTAGCGGCCTGTCTCCAGCGAGCCTGCTGCTCTTTAAAGCGCACTCTTTCATTGTGCTTTGAATTCAACATCAGGCGTGCATCTGTTCTATGGGTTTTAACTCATAGACATCATCAGGCATGATAATTTCTCCCCAGACAGCCTTGAACGAGCAATAATGTCATACGCGGCAAATTGATGGCCGTATGCTTCGTGGGAAATAGATCAACGTGCCATTGAGAGTGAGATTCGAAAAACTGCAGCGAGCGAATGAGTCGTCAGAAAATCACTTTTTTAAAGCATTTTGGGTATTTTTACACACATCACAGCCAATCATTTCCACGGAAACATTACAGCGCATTTCTAATGAGAGGCTGATTAATCTGAGTTAATTATAATTTGTTCTGAGCTGATGGCATCAGATGGACAGGTTAGAAATTAGGCACCACACTGGGCTTTAATAACCCATATAGGAAGAGCAAGATAAGAAAAAATGGACATCAAAGTCTCATTTTAGTGTGACAATCAAGCCTGGGCAAGGTGCTGGGGATTACTGTAAAGTGTTGCCTCTGGCAATTAAACTTAAAGCAAGAATGAGTGTATTACAAAAAAATAACAGGGTTTTTGATGGAAGATTAACCCATTCCTGCTGTCAAAGTCAAACAAATACTCCAACATTTAAAAACGAGCATAACAAGACAACTTTACCCCGGCTTGATTAAAAAAAAAAAAAAAAAAAAAGCCAAATGATTACAAAACATAATCAGTGCAATGACTTTATTCCACTGTTGATTTTTTTTTTCACCCCACAGCACACGGACATTGATGGAAAGACAACAAACACACACACACACTTACTGAACTGGTTTTGTTTTTAATTACAATTAACCTGGAATTAGTTGAAGAACAAAAACAACACTAAGGATTTCATCAAACCTGAATCGTGATGAGCGGAGCGGAAGTTTTCCTAAAATGATTGTGTTTGATTAGACTCTGTATTTTCTCGCCTGGTGCAATCCAGAGCTAAACAATTTGATGATAAATTCCTTGTTATCGTGATCTCCACATGCTCATTGTCTCGCACCAGGCTGACAGAACTGCACTAGGTTTTGTTTCCCTGCACTGTGCAATGATTCTCTGCAAATTCAAAATTTGACACAAACTCACTTCAAATATTGGCTGCCTTGATTATTCCTTGCCTGACAAGCAAACACATTTTGGAATTTCTGTGCACTTTGTTTAAGGGCTAAACGCTATGCTGCAAAGTGTTGCTTATTGTTAGTAAACTGTAAACGTCGGTAGTATTTTTTTTTCACATCACTTTACATTGGTATTTTTATCAGAAAGCTCAACCTTTCTGTTGAGAGATATGGACACATATTCACATATGGACAGTTCAAGGGAGAGAATTGAACCCGCAACCCATGTAAGAAGACCCGATCTAAAACAGGTTAAACACACAAGATAACTTGTGCTATCGATTGAACACTTTTACACAGATGACTATGGAATGTTTGGGTCGTGTTCCAGAATGCGCCAAAAATGGTAAAAGATTTTAATGATTTGAAAATAATTGTGTTGTTTGATTGTTTCATTATTAATGCATTCACGCATTGTTTACACAACAAACCTTTAAGTGAAAACGCTTATTTTTGTGTTTTCGTTTCTGAAAAGTTCAGCGTTTTTCATGGCTACGTTCCGATAACAACGCCCCGTGCCAAGCCACGAGTGTGCTGACATTTGTATATTTAGATGACAAATTGAATACAATTCTGGCTGACTTTCAAATATAAAACCACCAAGTCCCAGTAGAATATGGAGTGGGAGTCATGGCACTCTGGAGGACACAATTTTTGTTATTGTCTAATAACTCGCACATGTACAGAAGTACTGTTTACCATTACCGTCATCAGTTTTATCATGTGTCTACAATTTTTGCTCATGCAGGCTGTTACAAAAGATTTAACACGTGCAGTGTGGAAGTTTCTCAGGAGACTAATTTCCTGCTTTAACACAATTTTCTTGGAATTTATTCCCAACAGAATGACAAGATGGCCCGGATCTAACAACAGATGTGTGGTTTACTTCACTTCAGAAAGGTGAGTGGTCACATACAGTTAATTTGTTGCAATTAGAGCAGTGCTCATTCCTGAGATTAAGCCCGAGATGGATCTCAGTGTGCTGGAGCAGAGTTCGAAATTTTTTGTCCATCTGCATGGTGGCGGAGTGTTTTCAAAAAATCATTTTCAAAATAGTTGGATTCAGTGACTCCGAGCACCATCGTTATGTAAACAGACACCCAAAATGAAACAAAATCGCTGCGTTTCAGTGTTGTTGAGCGAGACACTCGTTGAGGCTACAAAGCCAACACCCACTTCCAGTTTGTTAGCTTTAGCATTAAAATCAAGACGTGAATGTGGCTCCACTGTGTGAGACCAACAAATTGATTCTACGGCACGGTGAGGACTTCACCCTGTTGTTATCTCTTCAGTCAACCTGACCTGTTAAACAAGATCTGAGAAAATTATTTTCACTCGCATTTGCTGCCTGAAACATTTCCTGCTGGACTTAATTAGCTCGATGAACACGCAGAAAGCTAATTTATGGAAACCGCACTCATGCTGTTGAGGTCAATTGGAGCCGGCAGAGAGAATCAGTTTTTGTAGAGGATTAAAAAATGTCAGAATTAGACCAAAACTAATTGCTTTCACATGGTGAGACACAATGTGGTTCTCCTATCTTGCAGTTTTGTCAGTTGTATTCAGTTTTCTAACAATTGAATATCTACAGATTGTTAATGTCATTAGAATTGAACTGGAGTTGGCACCGAATGTTTAGTTTGAAACAATCAGCATACCGAGATAAGTAGGGATATTCCGACACCACTCTGTGGCAGTAGTGTGCGCCACCCCTGGGTTCACCCACAGAGTCTTGGAGTCAGAATGTCCGTTAAACCTATTTTTATTACATCAAAATCACACACAGAGACTTTTCAGTCCTGCATGTCCCGCCTGTCTGGGCGGCTCCACCTTTATTGGCACAGAGGCGATGCAGCACACCTGACTCCAATCAGGGCTTAATCACCCCTCTGCCATCCACTTATTTAAGGAACAAGTACAAGTACGAAACTTTAGCGACTTGCTGATAATCTACAATATGTGTTGACCATGCGTTGTTGTGAATCAGTGATAAGTGATACCGGACCAGATACCGACATTGATATCTGTAGATCTCAATGGATAAGCTTATGGAAGAAGGAGAGATTTGCTGTTTAGCCATGTAATTTAGGGACTTTTACTAAAAGATATACAGTATTCATATAGAGGAGAACTTGAGGGTTTTTTGTTAGTATACCTCCTTTAAAAAAAAAAAAAAAAAATCATTATTTTACAGTGATATCTCTCATAGATTATGTCAATCACAATTTCTGAGACTTTGTAGGAAAATTGACATGGGTTTTATACAGTCCTTTACTCTGAGTCATTTAAGTAGCTTTTGTGTCCCTCGGTGCAAATATTAACTCCTACCTTCCTCGGTGTTTCTGTGAAAAGATGATATACATGCAAATGACAGGAAGCTCCTGGTTAATAAACAGATGATGTCGCCTCCAGCACCCCCTCCTCCTGTATGCAAAAATGTCTTTGAGCCAAACAACACACCTACTGTGAAAGAAATTATTGTTTACACTTACAGCTTAATTCTGGTTTCTCTAACAGAGCTTAAGCAAACCCCCAAAAGTCAAAACATGAAGAGATTAATTGCTCCTTCAGTTCAACAGCCATGCACCATAAAACACAAGTACTTTTTTTTTTATTGTCAACCAGATGCTAAAATATGCTCACGTTGCAATTTAAGATGCGATGTTATGCATTTGCACCCAGAAGGCGAATGACAAAATTTTCATTTCTCACTGAAATCCACTAAATAATCAGTTTTTATGAGCAGAAATCTAAGCAAAAATAGGAAATGTGGACAATCTACAGTAGCCAGAATCCTCCTCCAACACCTGCAGCCCTGTGGATGTCATCAAAAACTTTGAAATGAATGCTAGACATGGCTTCCTTTTTTTAAATTTCATTTTGGCTGAATTTTTTTAATTAATGATACTGTAATGCTATTGGCCATGAAGCCTCCCAGCCTGCCAGAGCCTGGTGGTATAATGAGCTGAGAACATGGCCGCTCCTAATGTAGCTCAAATTAGCATTTTGCTGTCTGCAGAACTTAAGGCGAATTAGATCCCTGTGCCTGCCAAATTCCAACGCCGTGCCAAAATAAATACTTCCCCTCCCCCTGAGTAACGCCGCTTTTTGACACTGGTAAAAGAACACCGTTAGCTCTTCTGGAGCCGGGCTAATAAATTCAGTATTGATTAGCAGTTTATCCGCTCCTTTGTGCTGGAGCTGCAGAGTGTTGAATGTCACTGCGGATGGTTAATTGCAACGTCAGAGCTCTCCGGGGCCAGAGAAAAAGCACGAATGATGTCAAAAATAATGTTAAAAACAAGCCGAACAGCTCTACACACACAAAATCTGCATGTGGCAAGATCAAAGAAAGACTACTCATTCCGTGGGTCTGTTTACATGGCAGTGATTTCATGTGAAGATGTAAAAACCTTTGTTGCCTTTTGGGTGCCCGTTTCCAGGACAACCATGCTCAGAGTCCATGAAAACGCAACTTTTTCGAAAAGGTTCCAAGGAGGAACTTTTCAAAAAAACACTGGGCTGAATGAAAACAGCACTTTATGGAAACACTTTGGTTTCTGCATGCACACCACCACTGTGGTAAATAGTTTTTCATCATCTCTTTTTTTGAAGTACTTTTAAATCTAAATTTAACAATCTCATTTAAAGAAGACTTTTTTTTTTTTTATCAATTATTCATATTTAGTTTTGTTTATAGCTTATATTTGGACTACCCTTTTTTGCAGTGTATTTTAATATTTTTCTTCACATTTTAATGTTTGTTTAACGTTTGGTTGATCTTCAAGTCAGTGTGCGTATGATAGAAGCTTCTCTTAAGGTACATTTGAGGACTCAATCCAGTCTGATCACATATTTATTTCAATACTTTTAGTACTGGTTAAGCAATTAAAAATCTAAAAATCTGATAAAATTTGGAATAGTTTGGTATAATATTTTTGCTCAACAACTTTTGTGACCTCAGACACTTGCGTCTATCTAATGGTGAAAAATTTGTCGCTTATAGTCGCGAAACTGCAGTAGGTATGTTTTCAGTTATTTGGTGGTACCAACGATAAAAGTGACGACTGCACATAAACGTGCATTTGCAGCATTAGTATGCTTTGTTGCACTATTTTGGAAGTAGAAGATCAGTAGTCGTCCATTTTGGATCCGTCGCTGTGGTCCGACCTCTCGGAGTCACCTTTACTTTCAGGGGTTTTACAGTGAAAGAAAACTGTGTGGCCCGTGGTGAGAATTTCAGAGCGTGGCCTCAGCAGTGTTCCTCAGATGGGTATCAGCTTGGCTGGTTTGAAATGCAAGGGTCAAGCTGCAGCATCGGCAGCTACCGTTGGTGCATTTCCAATTCCCGGGGCTTCCCGTGTGCCTTTGTGTCCTGCGTAGTGGAGTGCGGGCAGGTAAGAGATAGAGCAGCAGAATGAATGGGCGGCAGCCGCAGCAGCAGCAGCCGCAGCAGCGAGGTGGACCAGAGAGATTAACTGGGAAATTGACACTGACAAATCTCATACATTAAGGCTTCCTGGGAGGCAGCTATCGGTAGAAGAGAAGGCAGGTACCGTCTCCCATAAATGGCAGTGGGTGTCTTTAATGCTGTGCTCACAGCACGTCGGGAAGCTGAAACCAACCTGCCGTCGGTCGACGGCACGCAAGATAAGAAAGCCAGGTGTGCTGGGAGACGTTTCATTTGACTAATGTGTTTACAGCTAGAGTAATGAATAGAGTGAAGAAGATGAGAGTAATTAATTTGAGCCGTACCGGCTAAATAACAAAGCAAATACGGGCAAAACTGTTTCATTTCCCTTTGGAACTGGAGCTTTTTCCCCCCCTCCCATTTTCTTGCCTGCTTTAATGAGATAAAGCCAGGCTTCTTTGATAAGGAGTCCTAGTTACTGTTGTTAGTAACCGGCTAGCCTTTTGATCTGTTCTGAGGGTGTTTGCTCACATCTTCTCTATGAAAACGAAGGACACAGCCGCAAACAGAATTTACATTTAATTACCATCCACTGAGTGTGCACAAAACCTGAAAGTAGACGACAGGAAGATAAATTTTTTTTTTTTTTTTATTACCTTAACAATCAAAATATCATTATAAGTTTATAATATTTAGGTAATGCTACTTCTCAGATGATGCTATTCAGGGATTGTAAACCTGCTAAAATATGCTGATAAGCAGTGTTTTCCTTGATGTCCTGAGAGAAAAGAGTCTAATTACCGAACACAAACAAGTCTTTGGCCGTGCAGCTAAGGCACTCGATGTTCGCCTGGTGTTTTTCTCAGCGACTTAACCTCCTGAAGGGGTTCACACCGTGTTCCTTCAATCTTCATTTATTCTGGACGGTGGTGTTGTTTTCCTGAGGAAGATGGGATGCACCGGTGTCCTTGCTCCAAAGTGAGCTTGCTGGACCTGGCAGGATACCTTGAAACTTGTCCTTTCCAGTAGAGAGGAAGTTAGAGCATCAGTAATTGTTGGTGAGTGTTACGCCCCTCTCACTGTCTTGCAGGCGGGCCGGGCGGCCCTGAGTATTACAGGCAGCTCACACATGCACATTCTTGGTTGTGTAAAAGCTGTTGCGCACACTTGGTAAAGTATTTCTTGTCACACTGTATAACACTCATGAGTATGTCACATTTGTCAAAAAGTGTGTCATGAAGATTCAAAAATATTATATAAGGCCCTGTTCACACAATTTGTTTTTGAAAATGTCTCCGAAAGGGGAACTTGTTGAAAACACTTTGGCTCCATCCAGAGTAGACCGTTGTGAATGTGCACCACCGCCGTGGTAAATAATTCGTCTTTCACATGTAGGTGGACAGTAACAAACACGGCAGCCTGAGTATCATGACTCCCAGTCCATATTCTTCTTTTATAGTCCATAGTGGCAGCTCTGTAGTTGAGAGTCATCCGCAGTAGCATTCCATTCAATTCAATTCATCATCTGTCCATATGGATGCCCCGCACTGTTGATATCACTTTTTTAAAGGACGAGAACTTTTAGTTACTTGCCGATACCGAGTACCAATTCGAGTACTTATTAAATATCATAAAGCCTACTTGATACTTCATACTCGAACAATATGTGAAGGCTGTGCGTTGAAGTGGATAATCTCCGCAATGTTCCTGCATCAACACTCCGCACACCTCCAACAGCTTTATATCTTACAGTGGGCGTAGGGCGGTGCGTAGCGTTGACCTGCGCACTGCCCTATGCATATACTGCGGGGCTGAGCTTGCTGTTTACCGCCGTACACTTCCACTCACTGTTAATGAGTGTATCCGTCACACTTTAATCATCTGTCACATGTAGCATTACTGGTGTGTGAGCCCTGAAACTGTCGAGCATGTAGCATGTAGCATGTAGCACGGCTCGGAGATACTTGCTGAGCAGTTAAACTAATGAACGGCATTTTTCTACCTCTGCTGGTCCAAATGTCTCTGGTGATTAAGTTGCTGGTGTCGTACGGACTAGCTTTTGCCTCTTCTTGATATTTTGGCAGAAGAGAAGTTGGAATTACATCATTTCTTTTTCTTAAGTATGTCATTCTCATTCTCAAGAATCTCCAAACCGCTGACATCACACGTGTGACGTCGCGTGATACTCGCTGGGTTGTACGGGGGAGCTTTTCCGGATATGAGTACTCCGTGCAGTACGAGACCTGACGCTTATAATGGTTTTGGTGCATTCCTAATATATACTTAAAGTGTTTATCTATTTATCACAAGTCATATTTTAATATTAAACAAGAGTAATGCTTTTCACATGTTTAGCTGATATTGCAGATCCCTTCTTTCAAAACAATTTGTAAAAATTTGCTTTGTTTCAAAACCTTATAAAGTGTAATTACCAAAGACAAATAAGTATTTTGCCCAGGACCTAAGAAGCATGATGTTTATGGGTTGTGTATACCAGTGTTTCAACTCCACTGAACAATGGTTCAATGAGCGTTAATTAAAGGGAGGAACTATTTTGATGAGTATTTGAAGAGATTATGATATTTAGATATGATATTTAGCTTCAGTTAAGTGAGCATATGCACATAAAGTATATAATCTTTTGCTTTGTAGGGTTGTTTTTTTTTTTTCAAAACTTTTCCACTTCTAGTTTCCCCCTGAGCTGCAAAATCAAACTTGTTGTAGATTGATGCTGTGCAGCAGCAGTAGCTTGCAAAAATCATTTTTCACTCCAAAGGGTGAATCCTAAGATTTTGTTTCCTTTTTTTTTTTTTTTTTTTTTTTTTTTTTTTTTTCTGTGAAAACAAATTAGATTTCTATACTACAGACAATATTGTAATTGGTTGGTGTGGAGCAGAGCAACAATGCTGCCCACAAGAAGATGTCTATCTCTGTAAAGGATGTAGTCACCTTAGGGTAGAAAAGAGCTTGAAGTAATTGCACGGGGCATGGAATGAGATTAAATATATTTGTTTTGTGTTTCCAGAGCAACTGCACAACTCAGAAATGTTCTGTATCAAATAACAGAAATAATGTTAAGTGGCAATCTTTTCAATGGAATTACTGCCATGCACTTTGATTTCTTCTTCTTAATGTCAACGTTATTGTAAGAGTTGTCTTTAAAATTCAGTCAGATGAGGCAAAAATAGCATTTCCTGTATGTTTTTTTAATATACAATTGACATAAAATTAATGTTGCATGGGAGATGAATAAAGATGTATGAATAAATTGCCAAAAAATCTTGCAGGGGTTATGAAAACAAAAAAGATATTCCACATACTAACACATTATCGCGTTGCGCTTTGTATTATGTGTGTGAGATCAGTGCAAATATAGAATTTATAGGAGTAATTGCATCATTTGAATTCAATGATTAATGTAGCCTTGGAAATATCCAACAGAAATAGCCCAAAGAAATATTTTGAAGGGGAAGGATATCCGTTTAATTTTTTTTTTGTTTATGTTTTTGTTTTTTTTGATCAGTCGAACATGCATTCAGTAAAACTGCATAATGTTTATAATGCACTTATAATTTATTCCCTCCCCTCTAAGAAACAAATACATAGTTTTTAGTTATTTATTGCAATTAGGGCATTGAGAAAACAAATATATTGTCTGTAAACCCGAAACAAGGTATTTCTTAGATAGGAAAAAGTGCATTTCAGAAGAATGTGTATTGATGGGTTCATTATCAGGTTCATTAGAGAATCTGTGGTGCGAGGAGTGGAAAACGTTTATGTGCCAGCATGATACATCTTCCATTACAGGATAGCGTTTTACGTGTTGGTCTTAGCCTTTAGTTGACATTTGTTTATGACGATGTGTTCTTCTGACCAAGTTATAGAGTTGGATGATAACATATCAGTGATTAGAAACAGTCCCATTTATTATTGCCGCCCCTGCAGTGGTGCATCCTGCTGTTTGAGATTCAGAGCTGGATTATATTCAGCGATCAATGAGGCTGTGTGGCACTCAGTCACTGCCACAATTACTGCCTCAGTAAAATATGTTAATGATGTTTAGCTGCCATTCTGCGTCTTTGGTTTTTATTATTGTTTGGCCTATCCATTAGTAGACACTTTCTTTCATAGATATTCAATCTGGAGGCAGACAACAATTTGGGTTTTAATATGATTGACATTCTATCATAATTGTGTGGGGTTTTTTTTTTTTTTAAATGTCTATTTTTAAAAAGTGAAATTAAAGAAGGGCAAAAAGAAATCATTCAGTTTCACACGTGATCAGAAATGTTAGTAAAAAAAGAAAATATTGTCACACCCTCCCTCCTCCCATTGTTGGTGTCCTTGTTTCTAGGTCACAGTCTTGACTGTGGAGTGTGTATTGAAATGCCGAGTACAGTAGCCTCAGAGGTGGCTGTCTTTCATCTTCTTCAAGGTCAGAGACACCCAACTCCGTCTGACAGCAGAGTCTCTCCTGAATCCATAAGGACATACCGCAGACTGAATGAGAGACAGAGAGTGCAGCGCCCCCCTCTGGGCATGCTCAGGAATCGCCAATAATGTCAGGAGTACAAAGCAAAAGCTCTTCGGTCAGAATATTGAAAACTGTGGAAAAGATCATTATTCATCTTTTACACTTTGACCAGATGATCTCCTCCCCATCAATTCATCCAAATTATTTATGAATTAACTAGATTATCGTGTGGCTAAATAATACTGTTTAAAAATGATTTTTAAAAAAAAATCATGATCGTGTGTGTGTCTTTCCTTTCAAGCTGAGTTCAAACAGACACTGAACTGTTGCGTGAACAAACAGTATGCTATGGTCCATGGTCCATGTTTGGACATGTAAATGAGGTTAGTGTATGATTGCCTTACCACAATGTTATTCCACCTCCTTCCGCTGGAGGGGAGCCCTCCGCGTGCTTGGTGTGAAGTAAAGCGTCTCCATAGAAACTAAAACAACGGTGGCACATGGTCTTAGAGGGTGACTGGGCAAATGGCTTTTCTCTCAGGAGGACAATGACACCGGGGTGCACTGGCGCTGGGCCACGATTCAGAAAACCAGGCGGGGAAAGTGACCGTCAAACCCGAGGCACTCGTTCTTACCTCATTTAAAGTGCGTGGAGATAAATGCATGCAATCAAGCATTTAATATGAACCAAGGAGATCAGTGGACTTTTGTGCGCATTGGTTCATGACTCTTAAAGGTGCGTTATCACAAAAACATCAAGTCCCTACAGGGGGTGTTTGAATATATTCACATTTTAACATGAACCATGGTTTATTGTTAGATTAATGTTAAGGGTGGTTTAGTTAAGGGTGAAGATAAGAGTCAAATGAGGAGTAAAAAGTCTTCCTTCTGTTTATACAATCACATTATAATGACCTGTCATCCTCAAGGGAGGAAAAGTTCTCCACTACCAATATTATTACATTTGAGGTAAGATTTGACACGAAGCTCAAACCAAAAAAAAAAACAACTTAAACCACATATTTAGCATGGTCCCTAAGCACATTCGATACTTTAAATGACATCTATGGCACTGACGGTGTATCCAGATCAAAAATGTATCTTTGATTGACATACTTTTAAGGTTTAACCATGTCTTTATCGTGACTTTTTTTTCCCCTCAAAAATGCAAGGAAAATGAAAATTGCTCTGAAAAGATATCCCCTCCAAGTAGTAGTTATGGTTGAGTTACCAAGTTGTCAAAACGTATGCACACTGACACATTTGGCTTTTATTTAATTTAAGTACCAAGACAGCACAAAGCAAATACCACAAATATGATGAAACAATTGTAGATCATTTATTAACAATCACCCTTTTTATTTATGGAAATGCACTCATTTCCAGAACTTTAGTCACTTATGGACTGTAAGCTATTTAACTGCAGAGAAACAAAGTAGACAATGCATTTTCACAGAAAACGGGCTCTTCTACCTTCCTGCCTCTGATGTTTAGTGAATGTTGTTGCTGACATGCTCTCATACCCTTCATTTCCTTTCTCCCTCTCATCATCTTTTGTTTTCTCTCCCACCCCGCTGCTCCTCTCATCTTCCTTAGCACTTAATATCCTGCTTTCTATCTGCACCCTGTCCAGGTTGATGACAAAGCACGTCTCAATGCGAATCCCCCCACGCTCCCCCACCTAAAAAAAAAAAAAAAAAACCTCATT
>OMNM01064596.1:5167-23850 GCA_900302745.1 Parablennius parvicornis | reverse complement strand
GTACAGGGCGACGGTAGACAACTTTGTCACTTGGTGTGAACAAAACCATCTGCTGCTCAATGTGACAAAGACGTAGGAAATGGGAGGTGGACCTGAGGAGGAACAGGGTGCATGTGTCTCCTGCTTCTATCAAGAGGACCAGCGTGGTCATTGTAGAGGATAATGAATATTTAGTGATGCATATGGACAAATAACTGGACTTTGTTAAGAACAATGAAGCTCTTTACAAGAAGGGCCAAAGCTGTTTCTACTTTTTTTACTACTGTCCAATAATAATGAGTGGCACTAGCTTTGAAACGGACCATAAATATTGAACACTTTGTAAATGGTTTGTATCAAGATAAGTATGTATTTGAACAATAGCTTCCATCTTATCATTGTCTTTAAGTTACAACTGATTGTTTAGAAGAAATTCCCGATTAAAGAACGAAAATGGAATGGCTACACTTGCAAGCACATTAACAAACTGCATAACTTCACCCTTTATGGTGAACGTACCCTAGTTTGATCAACCGATGATAATTTGCCTCTTTTAGGGACTTTTAGAAAGACACCATTAAGCCATTTGCATTAAGACATCTATGAGCCTATATGCACACAGGCACACATGCAAGTGATTAAAACCAGACATTTCCTTGACATGCTCTCTTTCATCGGTGAGTCTGCTCCACCACACATCGGCTCAATTAGATGCTGTGCTTCCAAACTCTGCTTTGATCAAAGCAGGTTTAAAGAAACAGCATGTCTCCACATACCAACATTGGGAGTGTGTCTACGTGTGCGCGGGCACATGTATGGGTGATTTTTGTTTCTCATGAACGCACGGAGCGCAATGTCTAACCGCAGGCCAAAACCCCTTAGCTACACTCTACTTACTCACTCTTCTCCCATTATGAAACAGATCCCACACTGTGATCCTCCATCGCTGCAGTGACGCATTCCTTTAGTGATGGTGTGAAGAACATTATCCCCATACCACTGACGATTTTGACAAATGAGGGGGAAAAACAGAATAATGCAATCTATTAATATGGATAATTGTGTGAGGTTCGGATAAGATCCTGCACTGTGATACATGAAAAGAAAAGATCAGAGACTTGAGAAGCAGCTGGTTTACATCATCTGGGGCAGAGCTACAGCTTGGCCACGAGCCTGCTGAAGGGGGCCAGAGATAGTGCGTGACACAGGAAAGGCCGGTGGCACTTTCAGTCCGTTTGTCACACCAGCCCCGCCATGAAAACAGAAGCTCCTCTCCATTTCCAACACCTTTCCCTGCTCTCAAAGCTGTCATTCGCCCTCACCCTCATCTTTTCTCAGTTTCCCTTGTGATTCCATCATCAGCACCCTTTGCCCTCCTCTCTCCTCCTGTGAAGAGTGTCTCTTGCCATCCTCTCTTCCAGTCACTGTGCTTCTTCCATGTATTCGCCCTCATGACTTCAGACCTCGATCCCCTAAACTGTTTTACACTTTCCATTCTCGAAGTTTGCCTCCTCGTGATCTCTCAATGTCTTATCCATTCTTTTTGCTTGACTCCGCTCCTTGATCTGATTTACCCAGCCTCTCCTCTCCCCATCGCCCATCTTCACAGTACAATTCCCTTCCCCTCGCAGAATCACCCTTGATATCTATGCGACTGCCATCAGCCACAGAAGAGATGAAAATCGATTCTCCTTCCAGCAACTGCTTCTCTCTGGTTAAGGAGAAAAGGGAGGCAGTTAGCTGAGGTCTAAGTGAGACCGTCCATCCATCTCTCTTTCAGGTCTGACGACACAGCTGCTCCGAGCTCATAGCGGCACTGACTGAGACTTGAAGAGCGATGAGGTAGAGGCCAGGCAACAAAGCAGCAGCGAAGGAATAACTACAGCACAGCAAATGATGTGAAAAAAACAAAATTTGCGTAGTTTCCCTCAAAGACCAGAATATAACCAGCCTAAGCTCGAGGGGACCGGCTCATCCAATTTACAAAAACAAATATAAACATAGTTTCTCGCTAACCTCTGGCAGTATCTAACCATGCAGACATTTTTGGTTTAATTTAAAATTTCATTCTCACATCTTCTAGTGCTGACACATGTGTTCTTAACCTAATAAAAATAAGTGACATATGATTTGTGTCTGAAACTACTTTGTAACAAAGCATTATTATTTTAGAGAGGGGGGAAAATTACATCTCAATGTCATTTAATGACTATAGCATAAATAAAATACAAATAAAAACAAACCAAAATCTCTGTAGCTCAATTTAACAACATGTTATGGGATTGTCAGTGATTGAAAGAGGATAGAAAGCTACTTTGCTAGCGAAGTTCCTGTGTTGAGTTTTGTTTTTTTCTAATTGGATTTAATAAGACTACACTAGGTTTTTAGGACAAAAATAAGAAAAAATAAATATCAAATTACAGAGAGCATTTCCTTCTATTTTTTTCTATCCCATTAATAATTGCATCTCATTCGCAATGACATTTGAGAAACTGATTACTAATTTGGATTTAATACCTCTGTTAGAATTAAAATAAAGTTTCAGTAAAGTCATTGCTTGCTGCAAAATTTGCAGTGCTAATGACAGAAAAAAAAACAAAAAACAAACTATTAAAAAATAGAAGTATTCACATGGTAAAACGTTATTGTCATACTGCTTTCATCTGCTAGGAAACAACTACGAAAAATTAGAGAAATTAAGTTGTGATTCTCGAGCGCAGCCAACTGTTGCCATCTGTGCTGTGACGTCATGCAAAGGAGACTGGCCAGCAACCAGGGCTCCAAACACAGCGATAAACGCACAGCAAAGCAAAGAAAGAGAAATATTTTCTGACATTTCAGACTGTTCAGCGGCAGTTGAAGACTTTTTAAAGAGGAAGATTATGAGAGAGAGTTGGTGTTGGACGTCAGACCGTACAGATGTGAGAGTTATCTTGACGATCAACCGAGCAACTCCGACAGAGATTCAGAGGAATTTGAAGACGAGACGCCAACAACGACTGTCAAGGCGACGTGAATGTGTCCATACCAGTTGACAGTGGGAGACTACAGAATAAAGATGGTAGATCTGATGAGATATGTTAGTACATGCTCCACTCACCCACACTGAGCGAGAAGATCCCAGTTCAAACACCGGCTGAGTCCTTTCTGTGTGGAGTTTAAGCGTTCTAGCCGTGTGCGTGGGTTTCCTTTGAGTACTCCGATTTACTCCCAAGATCCAAAAAACATGCATCAAGGGTCCCTGAACAAGACCTTCTGCCCCTATCAGCTCCTCCCGAGTGCCGCTGTTTGTCACTGCCACTGATGGACCAATTCACTGAAGATATTTCTAATAATACATTAAAACTGATCACCAATCCAGCCCGCATATTGAGCGATTATTCAACATATCGTGTTGAAAATCAACAAAAAAATCCCCGGTAACAATTTGACAATGACGCATTCGATGCATGATCTAGAGAGGAAGTGTTCTCGCCGTGACGAACACTACTGGATTCTTCTCCAGTCTCGGACCTCATAGAGAGGGTTTTTCTTTTCAACGCTGCAAAATTCTAAAAATAATCAACATTCGATCGCGTGTCTAATGAAGGCAAATATACCTTTCACTGGTTTTTTTTACAGCAAAAATAATACAAATTTACATGAAATATGGTGTCATGAGCATTTTAACTCCACAGCAGCTTTGATACATTTATGATTCGTAATAAACTCTTAATAGCGTCACTTTCTAAGACATGTCTGATGCTGTCTGCATATTGCTGGTTCATGTCTGCTGTCATTTGTTTATAGATTCATTTCTTTTGAGAATAATTCTTACAATTTTGTGTCACTCCTACCCGTTTTTGCAGTAGTGCGTACCATGAAGCGTTTGCAACGGAAACTAACATACTTTAATAATTACTGCATGACTCAATCGGAACAAAATAATGAACTGGTTATGACTTCAGCTGAATCGTTTCAGTAAATCGGTCATTAGCCGGACTTACACTGCGCTGACACTTCAGCTAATAATATGGCCCATTAGCAGGACATCCAAATGAAGTCCAAGTTACTCTTTGAAATAACCAGATGGTTTTCATTTATTTTTTGGAATATGAAGCAAAACAACTTCCTTATTTTCAAAGAAGTAACTTTAATAAGGAATTGATTTTCAATAACTATCACAACATAAATAATCAATGACAATTAGTCTGACCATTAATTTAAATGATCCAGCCGTTATTTGTTTAGACATTTATAAATGTTATTCAAAATAATGTTTCCCAGGATAGCTGAATTTACTGTGACTGCAGGTAGGAGAGGAAAAAAGACATGCAGCTACAGAAAGTGACTACTCTTCAAGGCAAGGAGGGGGCGAAGGGAGTGTGAAAATGAGTTTTTCAGAATTTCCCCAAAGAGAGATAGATAGGCCAGACCATATCTCACCTCTCATCTGCTGGGTCACGATACAGACAGGTGGAATGAGTCCAAGATAGAGATATGAAATATTCAGCAACAAAAAGCCTTCCGTCTGCTGCCCCAATCCGAAATCCCAGAGGAGTTTGTGTTCATGCAAGCATCTCTGTGTGTTTGTAAGTACACAGATGTACGGTCTCCTCAATACATAACGAAATGAAGGCAGATGAAGAAAGACTCAGAGGAAAATGCCGATAGAGCCACACAGAGCAACAGTGCAGGCGGTTTTCAAAGTCTTAACAGTGTTGGTGACAGTTTGTCATAACAAGTCCATTGAAGCTGCCCCTTTCTGTCTTCTTTGACTGAATATTGTGTTTGCAGATGGTTGAAAGAACCTTTGTCTCGCAGAAAGACAAAGAGGAATGGCCTCAGCATTAAGTGGGAACCAGAAACTTGGAGGATTCCATCAATATTAGAGACAATGAAAGTGTCAGATGGAAATAAGAGATATGATGAAAAGATAGACTGCGACACCACGTTCATCACAATATCTGAGACAAAGTGCTGTCTAAGTGTTGGTGGCAGCCATCAGATGGATGCTGGCTCACGTTCCCGGCAAAGCCAGCCCAGCAGCTTGTGTTCATCCAGCGACAACAGAGCTCTCTCACCTCTGTCAACAGAGCTCAGCTGGGGCATATTTCACCACAGGATCAAGACCAAACATGCCTCATAGCTCAGAGATTCCTCAAAGCCAAGGCTAGGGAGCAGGAACAGTACATCTTTATGTGACACTGCTCCAATACCAACAAATCCCAGAGTGCTGCACGCTCTCATCTCTGTTCATCAGAGTTATCTATATTGAATAAATCTCAAAATTAACACATTCACTTAGGTCTCGATACAGCTTACTGAAACATTTCCAGCACGTCAAATAGTCAAAGCGAATTTTGTAATCTGGACATCACAACACAGCTTGGGAAACAAGTTTATCGAGTTCTTTGTTTTCATTAAAGAAGCAAATTGTTATCCAGTGAAATCAAGGTCACAATTTGCCTAATACATGTAAATGGGGGCTGCAGAAAAACAATCCTTGGTTTACATGTGGACTGTGGGCTTCTCTGTGAGGAATTTGTAAATTCTCTTCATGGGTGCGTGAGTTTTATTCAGTTACTCCAAATTTGTGTAAAATTGGGTTTGATTGTCTGTGCATACAAATGTTAACCCCGTGATGGACAGGTAACTGGTTCAGGGTGTACTGTTTATGATAATCAGCTGGAATTATTTCTAACCCACCACGACCTTAAGATAAAACACTCGGTAGAGAAGATGTGAATTACTCACAATAACTGGTTAAATCTAAATGTGAGAACTTCAAATATGTGTTTAGTATCGAGCAGACCTGGCCTGATTTAAATGAACTCTGATACGACCGCACTGTTACTTGAGCTTGTTTATGGTGTAAGTGTGCATGCTGCCGTCAGAGCCCTGGTGTGCACCGGCGAAGCCGACTGAAACGTGGATCTGTCTAAACTCTGATGAGGTTTGATTGAAGCCTCACGCAGCACAGACCAAAGACATCCAAACAAAACAAACACATGGATCCAATCTCTGTTGGAGTTGGTGTATAAAACAGGAATTTCCTTCACTTCCATTTTTTTAATCCACTGTCCAATATCTTTTTTTACCTATCAGATACTAAAAGCAACCATCTCATTAATGCAGTGATTACGTTTGAGTCTAGCTCTCAGTGTTGTTGTGTAACAGTGAGCTCAGAGCCAACAAACCATCCTTATGTTTGTTTCACAAACAGATCTGGACGTTATAAGTCCTGTGAACCACATATGAAGCTTTGGCAGCCCCTCTGAGGTGCGAAAGGGAAATGGTACTTTTTAGGGTACAAAGACCATGATTGGGAGAGTCATTATCATGGTGTTGGAGGCTTGCGATCCTACTATCCAATACCAAACTACTATCATCATATCATCAGTTAAAGCACATGCACGCACGCCAAAAAACATGCATGAACTTGACTGGTGCACAGAAGAAAATGTATATTTATCCAAACCATGTAAAAGACAGCTTTTTAATTTTATTTAGCAAAATTTAACAAAACATTTCTCCACGGTATTCCAGGTTTATTGCTCGTCACTCACTGAACCCTCATTTGGATTCTAGGTATATCGGTTACATAAGTGCACGATACAAAGCCCGTAGGATGTAGTTGCGGCCCAAAGATCCAGTTTTCTCGAGGTAATCGAACTTCCTCCCATAATTCAAAAACATGCTGGTTAGGTCAACTGATGACTTTAAATTGCTTGCATGTGTGTGAGAATATACACAAAGGGAGAGGATATGTGAAAGGGATTTTAAATCTCAGTGTTACTCCTGTCTAATTCATATGACTTTTTTTCATCGTTCAATTTAATCGTTACTGTTTTGATGCTACAACCAGACCTGATTTGAGAGTCAGCTCATTCATTAATTTATTTTAAAGCATTTGATTTTGTCTGAAGTGATAGCAAGTACAGAACATAAATTATAATTGGAGCTATTAACTCAAATTACATTGTAGCACACCCAGAGAATAACAATTTAATTGTTGGATTAAATTGACTTGATGAGTGTCAAAGATCCAAATTACAGGAAAACATCAAAGCTCAAAAATTGGGAATGTAGGAAATGACCACAAATAAAAATGTGGCTTTACTTTTACTGATAAGTAAAGAATACGTGAAGTTCTTCATTAAGGCTACTGGCTATAGTCCTCTCAGATAAAAATATGTGGTGATCTCGATTGTGTCACGGCGATGTAACCTTTGTGGTTACAACTTTACAATAAATGCTTGTAAACAGTCACACCCTCCCCCAACAAACACACACACACACACACACACACACACACACACACACACACACACACACACACACACACACACACACACACACACACACACACACACACACACACACACACACACTCTGTCTCTCCAAAAAAACAACCAACCTTGTTTTCTCAAAAAATTAAAAGCAGGACAGATACATATGTGATCTGTTATAAAAATAACACAACCTGAGGTGAATTGTGGATATCTTTGTGGGAGTAGAACTAAACAGATTGAATAAGGCCCTCCTCATATTTAGTAAGATGCTCCACATGGCCTCAGCGAAGACAAATAACTAGCTTAACATTGTGCAAAGAGTGAGCATCATCCATCAATTACTGAGTCCGCCTCCTGTGGTTTGGTGGTCAGAGGACCTGAAGTGAAAGAGCAGCATCAAACAGAGCGCCCATCTGAAACAGGATTAGAGTTGTACGGGGGTTCTGATTATGCAATATTTATCTGTTCTTTTCTCAGGGAGCACGGCACATGAACTTGGGGAACTTTCAGAAGCAAAGGATTAATTTGCACGCACTGGAATTAGCGCACAGATCAAAGCGAGGAGGGTGTCATGGGAGTATCCAAAAACCTCTGTGTATCTAGAATAAAGATTTTGCTTTGCTGGTTACCACATCTATTTTCATAATGATATGGAGAGAGGGAAAAAAAAGGAGACATCAAGGGAAATTCAGGCTGGAGTTGAATATAATTAACCACTTGTTTATGGGATGAAACCTACCAGACCAAAGCAAAGATAGTATTCTAGTAAGGACAGAGTAAACAGAGAAAGGAACAAAGGTAGATTAAACATACACAGGGATTTTCTTGCTTGCTCTGAGACAATGTGAGACTTGCAGACTGTCTTATGGTTGGATTTTGGTGGGTTACTCATGGGAAAAGCAGAAAAGTGGGACTTGTCTCTGTGTTTATTTGTGGATTTCCTCTGTATAAACTGAAACTACCAGGATCTTCCTCGTTTTTATTGTGGTATTGTTTACCCCGAAATACACAAGTTATACATGGATCTTGGCAAAGACAAGAGAGAACTATTTGTTTTAACACTTATTTTAAAAATATGCACAGGCACGTACACAAGTATGCAAACACAGACGCACGCACGCACACACACACACACACACACACACACACACACACACACACACACACATACAGAGCTTTAGTCCTCTTACCGTCACAGTCACCCAAGTGGGCCACGTTTCCCTGTTCAACATCTTGCTCAAAAGGCAGTCTGCAGAGGAGAAGAGACACAGTCATTAATCAGGAGACACAGAGGCACAGCAACTCGGCCACTGACACGCAGCACAGATTCACTCTGATAGAGGAACACTATCTCAGCGGTAAAACTAAAGACAAATCTCAAAGGAACATATATCTCTACAAGCTCTTTCACCTCTTAGATTGAAGGAGTACTATTTTCTTTTTGTTAAGTTTCTTTTTTTCAACTGAGGACTGCAGACTGCATGATAATAGACAATACTCAATTGCATTTAAATATTGCCATCTTGAATTTAAATATAGCCATTTACATCTGCAGTCCTGTGATGATTCACTGTACGTGTGTTCTCGATTCATCTATCTTTGTAACGCATTAGAAAGTTTTATAGAGTAGAAAGAGGAAATTACTAATTATCAAAATGCAACCTAAAACTTAAATGATTATTTAGTTATCTCCAATAGGGATATATTATCTAAACTTTTGTATCACATATGCTTCATCCAAGAGTCTGTATTGTGAACAAGAGCTATAAAGCTCAGAGTATCAGAATTTTGTCTTACATTCAGTAAGAGTCACAATTCAGCATGATGGTGCACACTGTTAATTTAAATTTTAAGTTGCATTGTTATATGGGCATACTGAATATGTATATTTTAAACTTTGATTGCAATGATATGAGCTGAGAAAGCCAAAACCTATATTATGAATTAAGCTGGATTAACACATTTGTTACCACGTCTCTCTCTATTGTTGCTTGAAGAAAAGACTCACTGACAAAATATCATGAAGTTGCAATCTCTTTGTTTTATAATGAATTGTTAATATTTAGTCTTGTTATGCCAAAATCAAATAAAGAAAAGGTTACCCCCCCACCCTTAAAGAGATAAATAAAATAAGACCTCAACTTCTATTTAATTTCCACCATTGTGGAAATCACGACATATCGGATTTCTACAACTCGTTTCCCATATGGACAACAGGGAGGCATGAAACACCCCGCAGACAATAACATATGATGAAGTGAGAAATCGGAGAGGAAATGAGAACAGTTCACAGGCCAGGTGCTCACCAAGAAAAACACAACTGCTTTTAGTTACGGCTTGTGTCAAGGGAAAAACGGCAACAAGTTGCAAACGACAGATTGACTACGTCTGAGTAGGCGTGTGCAAGCGCGAAAATGTAGTTGCCTGCAGGATTCACTTTGTGTGGACAACATTTCAAATGGTGTTCATGTGAATAGAAAGAGACTCAAACATTTTTTAAAAGTGTGGGGTTAATTATCCTTCTTTCAATAGCTAATTCCAAGATAATTCCATAAAAAACTAATACATCTGATGTGATGAGTGAATAGATTGGAGCACAATAGGATGATGGATTATTAGTAATGAAGACACAGTTCCATTGTGAAGTCAGTGAATTTGATATCAGACAGCAGTGGACATAGCAATAAGAATTCCAGTCATGACTCACAAAAATAGTGGTCGTTATGTGCCTTGAAAGCTTTTCACACTGGCAAAAGTGCTTTCTTCTCTAATGCCGACTCTCAGACTGAACATATGGGATTCACATTCACTTTCTTGGTCAGAGTTGGGTGAGAAGATTAACAACACACTCTTTACTCTGCTAAATATGAAGCAGCAACCATGAAAAGTAGAAACAGAGAAAAAGGGAAATAAAAAAAAACAAGTTTGCCTGGCTCTTTCCAAAGTTACCTTTCAAACTCACTTTATAGCTGTATTTACTTATCCTATGCTTAACGACATCAAGTTAAGAGAAGAAATAAATGTTAAGCTGTAAATGTCAAACTACCCATTTAAAAGAAAAAAAAACATCTCTAGGAACACGTCGAGGAAAAAAGTAATTGAATAATTTGTGAGTTGATGTTATTTGTTGACAATAAATTGGCATCATGAATCACTGAACCACTTATCCGACTACATTCATAATTAAAAAAAGTAAAGACTTTGAAAGCCTTTCCCTTAAGAGAACTTGATGAATTGTTTTAACATAATCAAATTATTATCCGTGTCTACCAGTCACTAAAGAATGTGCTCATTAGAAATACTTGACGAGTTACATAAAAAAAAAAAACTACTTTCTTGTATAGCTTGTGTGTTGCTTGTCTCTCTTTCTCACAATGCCTCGATAGTGTGCCAGTAGTTGTAATGCTGTGAGCTGTCAGCACTGCGTGGGTCACTGTAACAATGGATTGACTAATCAAGTTCAGCTGGGGTTGCGTCGCTTTGAACCAAGTCAAATGGTGATGCAAACACATTCTCTTGTTCTGTTCTGAGTTAAGTGGTAATTGTTAGCGTATGTTGCTTTCAAATGAAAACGCTTCATTGTATGCACTACTGCAAAATGGGATGCAATGTTTAAAAGTGATGCAGAACTTGGCATAACACCAGTTTATGAAAGAAACACGTCTATATACAGATTACAGCTGAGATACGTTATCAACATGCAAACAGCAACAGACACGTCTTATAAAGGTAAGGTTACATTTATTATTAGTCGTAAGTGCAACACGACTGTCAAATGATTGTGCCTTGGCATTATTTTGATTTGTTCGGGTTCATCAGTCATTTTTAGCATCTGATCATGTCAAATGCATTCACTCCTGCCAAGGGGAAAGGCTATTCAAAGGCTTCACATGGAACAGTGTAACAATGCCATTAAATAATAGTATACATATAAATAATAGTATTGACAATACATTAAAGTGTTAAATATGTAATAATAGGTTATTCAAATACTGGTTACGATTAAAAAAAAAAAAAGGTTGAGGTTCACCATATTAGCCATTTGTTGATGTGGTGAACAGTCTACATTGCACAACATTGAAACAGAGTTCAAACTATGCAAAACCACTCCAGAGAAGCTGAAGTGAGATCAAGAAATCAGAACATTTGATAATTTTGCAATTAGCTCCAGCAGTGGTGGAGCCAACATTTGTTCTTTTAATGCCTGAAAAACACTGTGACAAATGAGTCCAAGCATTATGTGAACATACAGTGGCTGTCATCTTAATAAAGAATAATGCTTTATGTTCTCACACACTGTGGGTCATTTACTTTGTATACATTAGCTTTGCCTGCAAGTCTGGGTGCTTGCTGCATACATATTTTTTCCTTCATTTTTTTTTTTTTTTTTGCATGCTCTCCCAGGTGCACTGACTCATTATTCACATGTTTCATAGTAAAAACAGAGACTGATAAGGACCATATGTGCGCGCATGCTGAATACTGTGGACAGTATTATTGAGACTACGGGGAGTAAAAGTGACAAGATTGTAAATTAGCTCAATTCGAAAAGTGTATATTAATGTATAGGGTACTACAAATCCGGCCAATCATGTATAAATAGCAGGAAAAATAACAATTAAAAGAGTGGGTTAAAGGTAAGGCAGACTGCTCCAATGGCAAATATTGATAAATGTTTATCTGCTGTTACTTTAAATGGTACAAAGTAACACATAACGAGCCTCAAATATAAAATATTTTGCAGGAAAATCATTTAATTCTTGATATGACAACGGGTGTTCATCGTACTGGTGTATCTTTCAGTGTCGGTACGTTCGTCTTAACCAAAGGAGCTAAAGTCGCTAATTTGGCAGATCTGAGGAGTTGTTTATACCATAATAGGATACAATTGCTTAATTTTCACTGGCAAAATCTAAATCAGACAATCACAACCACACGACTTACGCACAACCATAAAATCAGATATAAAACTTGCTTTTATCGCAGTATAATAACAACATTAACTACTTTCATTAAAACTAGAAAGGCCCCCTTGCTAAGATAATGTAAAAACTCCAGTCTCACAATACATAACACCAAATCCTGCACACTCTTTTGGTGACAGTTTGCAAAGAGAGGTCGCATGATTCCGCAAAGAGGAAATCCACCGTAACTCAATGCGGCATCGATTGCTGAGTTGACCGCCCTTGGCAAATCAAATCAAGACCAACACCGAGGCCTTTAATAGTATAAGCAGGGAGCCTGAGGTGGTCCTTAAAGTCTGTGTTGTCTTTTCGGCTGGCATTACACCTGTGTTTGAAGGTCTAATTCAATCAGCAGCTTGACTAAGGAGATATTTGATTTAACTGGAGGGAAACAGCAACGACTGGAGGTGAACCGTAGAGGCAAACCACCGTGTTTCAGTAGCACTCTCTCTTTGTCACACGCCCGCACGCAATCACACAAACACCATCCATCGAGGCATACATTCATGTGCACAGCCAGACATTTAACAGAAGGGTATATTTTCAGCACAGATAGCGCCATAAGAGACAACACAAAAACTCACTCAGTCACACACCTACACAATGTTTTATGACCACCATTTGGTAACAAGTAAAGTGGAAGAACACTGTGTTGTTGAGGTTCAGACATCTTGAATCGATAAGAGCAGACTGTGTGACAGCTACTTAGAGGGCACAGATGTTACTAAGAGGCTCAAATAGTTGCAGACAGAACCAAGGACTTCCAGACCAGATAAATAATATATGGGCTGTCTCTACGGGTGGTCTGGAGACGTTGGCTGTCAAGAAAAATAACCTTGAGAAGAATGAAAGAGGAAAGAATAAATCAAATCGAAACAAAGTAGCATCAAAATATTGCCGAATCAAAGCAGGAGAACAGAGAAAAGCGATGAAACGCCACCTGATACTTCAGATGGACATAAAAACTGATGAAAATAGACAAAGAAGAAGACGGTATGTCAGTGCTGTGACAGATCAAGAACTAAATACTACATGAAGTGGGGCTGCGTTTGATCTTGAGATGTAGATCTGAATGGAAAGGTGTCATACCTAGTCCCAGGCCTGAGGAAAGAGCAGGTGCTTCCTCTGGTCCAGCCACAGTAAGGATCCCTGGAGGCAATGCAGTTCCTACAAGGAGAGAAGAATGGTCATTTGATTTGTCTGAACAATAAAACCTACTCACTTCTTACATTCCCCTTTTCAGGATTAAAATTTTGATTGAATGCGGCAGCATCGTAAAGAGGCATACCACAAATCTGACAAATAACATAAATCCAACAATTTGTTAGCTTTTCCATCTAGGTGCTTTGTCCAATCCTTTTTCAATGGTTTGATTATTATTGTTCCGGTGTGTAAAACTAAGGCTCCACGATACTCTACAATTTGATTTCAGTTGGGCTGGAACAGTCAGAATATAAAATAATAACTTTTAAAAACCAACAATGCCACAGTTATTTCCTTGATTTTAATGCAAAATAATGATATCAAGAAAATCTTGTCATTTCATGCTATTATTTTTACAGGATCTGTTATGAACAACCTAAAAAATCTTTAGCAAGAAAGGAGCAACATAAAGTTTTCTGTTTTCTTCCTCCAGATAGATGCAGGGAAATGCATGTCACGTCTCACAATACAAGATGTTTGCAGCCTTCAAACCCCATTAATGGTACAACCTTGATATTAACTTTATTTTGCTACCAACAATGCAGCTAACTAGATATCGTTCATCACCCTGCTGTTACCATTATCTGTTTAGTTCATGTGGTCCACATTGTTTGGGTTTCGTATTTATCTTATTTAATATTTTTGTTTGAATTTATTCAAAATCATATGGGATTAGATATCATTGTTCATGAGTCTCTTCACTCCCTTCATTCTTAAGGCTTTGCTTTGCACTTCATGTGCCTCGTCTGAGTGTTAGCCTGGATTGTTTTCAAATGGGTCGTGTTCAGCACTGCCTCTTGTACATGTAAAGGTATCAGTCCATTTGTCGGTTTCTTTAGCGTCCAGGTCTTCAGTCTCATTACCTGTTCAACCCTCTGTTTAGTACCAGTTCTGGTTTTTGTATGGACCAACCACGTGGACTCAGCAGAGAATGTATCAGTTTTAGATTTTCTGTTCACATATTCAGGGATGCTCAGAGGGACTCCTCCATTGGCGCCAGCAACTGGGCTCAAGATGAGCAGGCTTTGAGGAAGCCTGCAGGCACATCCTTGCTTCTTTGGAGACAGCTGGCTAAGAAACCAACAAACCTGCAAACTGCTGTAAGCCTGCTAGCACCAAGTATGCCAGCTTGATGCCTGTTCCTGCTGTTCACCAGCTTGCCAGCTCCATCTCGCTTCAGAAGAGGTGATTCTGTGGACATGCCACCAAATCAGCCTAAAGATTCAACAGAGTTGAAAATTCCAAGAGGGTAGGCACAGAGCCAGTGCTGGAGTTCAACAGAATCACCAGGGCCAGTCCACACATCATCTCCTAGCAATCTGACACTGTCTCACACCACGATTCCAGGGAGAGATTATACTCACTCACAATCACATGTTTCGGCTTCATCAGTTTCTCTGCTTGTAATTGAGAGGTCCTGAAGGCCCACCTCTGTCTGTTCCAGTGCCAGTCTCTGAGGGTTCCAGGACAGCCCACCTAAATCAGCTTTTCTGTCCTTCGTTATGGGTGACCTGGAAGGCCTATCTTAATAAGCTTGTCTGCCCATCACTGAAGGAGTCTGGAAGGCCCACCTCAGTCATTTTCTCTCCCATCCACTGAGGGGTCCCAGAGGACCTGCCTCTACATGTTCCAGTGCTCTCACTCCTTTGCCCACACCTCCTGGTTTGCTCCCAGAGGGGTACTGCATTTGACACCATCGGCTTCCTACTTGGCCATCGGAGGGGCTTTGCCTTTGAGACCATCAGCACCCTCCCCAATCCCTGGAGGGGTTCTGCTTTAGACACCGTTGGCGTCTTGTTTGACCCCCGGAGGGCTTCAGTCTTCGAAACAATTAGCCCCCCGCTCAGCCCCCGGAGGGGCTTTGCCTTCTGAGCGACAATTTTTGCTCACGTTGTCCAGGGGCTCTGTCTGCTCGCCCAGCAACTGAGCCACCATCGAGAGGAGCCCCTTCTGTTCTGCCCTTTGAGACTGTTTGAAATGTATTTGATTCAGACTTTTCTGTAACAGAATTTGTTACATCATCTAATCCATCCTTCTTAATCCCCGCTTAGTTTTGGACTTTTTGTTAGGCACATGTTGAGTCTGTCGAGTGAAAGATGGGGGGTGCTGTTCTGTCACTGTTTGTCATTTTCCCTTGTTAATAATTTCTTAATTGTGTTTGCCCATCCTGTCAAGGGACTCCACTGAGTGTTAGCCTTTGTTGTTTCCACCTTTGGTCTTGTCAACCCATACCACCTGATGAGTAAATTAAGGTCTCAGTCTGTCCATGTGTCTTTGTTAGTCTGTCTGTTTAGTGTTCTTGTCTCCAATGTCATTACATGTTTGACTATGTTTTTCTGTCGTAGTTCTGCTCGTTCAGGTTATATGCTTACAGTGCAATCTGACTATAAATGCCCATGTCTGCACGTTTTGTAGCACCTTCTGTTTTGGATGCCAAAATCGAAACTCCATGTTCAAAGCTCAATCCAGAACTTGTTATGTTTCACAAATAACAGGTGATGTATTTAATGTTGCAAATCCTGAGCAAAACTCACTGTCATTCTTGATTTAATGTTTATAACTTTCTTACCCATCACACTGGTGGTTTCACACAATGACCTATTATGTAGCTTTTAAATTGTTATTTAATGTTATTTATTATATAATTTTAACAGAAAATGCTGAATAATATGTTTTAGTGAAATATAAATGTGCCATCTTGCTTTTGAAACATATTTACCTTAATGTCTTTAAAAAAAATTAATTACAAAAGCAATGCACTGTTTTTTTAATTAATTTTCTATTATAGTTGAGAATCATTTGTAGAAAATCTATATTTTGCATTTTGGGATTTTTCAATGAAAATATATTTTTTACTATCAACTGTTCAATACTAAATGTGTAATTGTGTATAATTTCAGTCATATTACCTGCTCACACCTGCATTGCAGCAAAATTATATCATAATCTTGACAAAATCACAATGACATTGAAGTTTTTTGCTTTGCAAAACAAATTATTATCTGGCAAGTTTGATGAAATACAACAAAACACTGACAAAATGTGTGCCATACTTAAAAAAGAAGAACATAATGTACTGACGCAATAACACCAAACGTCTTTGTTGTTCTTTGTTGTTCTTTGATGATATTGTATAAACTTGCCTTACGGCTACATATAAGGTGTTTATCATGGCTGCTTTTATTGAGAAGAAAAGGTCAAACTATATGTTTGTTATGCTAGAAAGCAGAGTTACTGTTACAAACACTAATGCAAAAACCCAAAATGATTAAAGATTGAAAAAAATAATAATCCACTTCACCTGTAAACTTGTGGAATAAAATTTCAAAGGACTCATAAACAAACGGACCTGAAGCTGCTGAAGCATGACTAAATTTTGAACCTGCTGGTGCACAGAAAATTAACTCTCATTCTCACATTTAAACACATAAAGGCACACACTGCACACACATCAGAAGGCATGTGAGCGCGTTTCTAATATGCTCGGGATTACACGCTTGTATGACTCACCTGGTTCAGTGAACACGCTGCACGCCTCAATGTACTAGTGTGCATACCAGTTTGTGTTATTCTGTCAGCACATCCTCACGGGCCACAGGCATCAAGGCTCAGTGAGTGTGCCAGTCAGGAAGAGTCTGACATGTGTGGGTGTGAACAGGTGAAACGCGATCACCATGAGTAAATGCATCTTTGAGCGTAATCATAGGGAGGACGCTCATATACATCAATTAAAAGAATGATAGAAATTACAATAACAGAAAGCCAGCGTTAAAAAATTAGCATTTTCCTTATTTTGCCCGCGTCGGCGCAGGACTTCTCTTCCCGCTTCCCGGCCTGCAGCCACCCGTCATGTTGGAAAGTGGCTCTCAAGGAGTGCAAAGCAACCACGAAGGCTGAAAAAACACTGTTGTACCCAGTGTTCATTATGTGACGATGGGCATCGGTAAAACCTCAAAGCAGCTTAGCTCATGTGAAAATGGCTATTAGGAAATGACAAAGTATTAGATCTATTTTTGCCTTCGTACTTTTGTTCTACGTAATCCTTGTTTGTATATAGAATAGTATGTGGTGCGATGTGAGCCACTGTTACATGTATCTTTTGAATTGATCACAGATGACACCAGTGTTGAAATTCAGAGAAAATAATAAAACATTATGGTTATTGACAATGTATTACACTAATGGCTTTATTAGATTTCCGGGCAATTTACAGGTCCATTTTAATCAAATATGAATAATTTTTCTATTATGCAGTGGCAGTTAACAGATTATCATTCTACTCAAGGACAGGTGTTATTAAGTTGTAGTACTGTGTTATTATCACAGGTCTGCTGCAGCTGCAGCTGGCAGAGCTTCACCATGTTTTTCTCCTAAGTGCTTGTGAAGGCCAGATGGTTCCTGAATGGCCACCTAAGTTTTCATGCTACTCAGCTGCCCTTTTATGGTCCTCTGTGTTTTGGATTTGGTGTGGACTTACTTCATGCACCGGGAGTAGAGCTGGCATCGTGCCACGGGTATCCTGACCACACAGGAGGGGAAGGCTAGGAGGAGAGTGTGGCTCAACCGGTCAAGAGTCAGAGACAGCAGCTGCCTGGCCTGCGGAGAGTCCTCAGCACACCTGTACCACACACGCACGCACACGTAGGTGCACACACGCACGCACGCACACACGCACACACACACACAAATAACCAAGCAAGCATACACCCACACCCACACACACACACACACACACACACACACACACACACACACACGCACATGCACACACACATCCAGAGTGACGAGGATGCCCTCCAATAACTCAGGTTGGGTCACAAGATTGCATCAAAGGTTTTTCAGCATCGCCATTATCACTGTATATTTTAGTAAGCCAAGGTTGTGGGCTGGGAGGTCATAGTGTGTGTGTGTGTGTGTGTGTGTGTGTCTGTGTGTGGCATTATCTGTAATCTCCCTGTATGACTGTGTGTCCTGTTTACTTGCCTGTCCTTTCTTTAAGGTAGACTTGTGCCTGTCTGTCAGATTGCGTGTCTCTCCTTGTTTTTGTTTCAGGTCACTCTGCGCTGTCTGTCACGGCAGTTTGAAGATGACTGTAGCGAAAAAAGGATCTTTATATAGCAAATAGCTGCTGGGAATACCCATGGTTTTCTCCCTCCCCACTGTCATTAATATAATCACTTGGGTTTCTGTGGTTCCTCATCCACAGATACATAATAGATACATTCTTAAAAGATTGGTTTCTCTACTACTACTTTTTCACCTC
>OMNM01064595.1:0-27137 GCA_900302745.1 Parablennius parvicornis | reverse complement strand
TTTTTTCTTCCTTGTGAGGCTTTAAAGACCAGTTTGGAAATATGTGTATTAATAGCTCTGCAATGTTGTCACATACCTAATTCGTCCAGCATCAGCAGTGCCTGGCGCTTTTCAACAGAATCAAGTTCACACGCCTTCTACTGACCGCTCTGATTGCCTTTACCAAGAAAGAGGTAATACACACACACACACACATACACACACACACACACACACTACTTTACACTGGCCAGTTTCCAGCAGTGTGGACTGGAACACACCACCCACCAGACTGTGGACACCTGAACATTACATCCTGCTGCGACTGCCGAAGCAAAACTACAGGCAGGAATCTGTTACTAGAACAAAACCCTGCAATCTTGGACAAAGGCAACAGTATCTTCTACTCAACATGAGAGGTGAGTGAGCAGGTAAACACAGTGATATCGGGAGCAGAACGTAGGACTGCATTTCTGACTTTAAGTATATTACCAGTCTGTGGTTTGTTGGCCTCTTGGGAGACGCCTGAAATCCCAATGGAGGTCTGAGGGTTTGGCTGATCTGAAGTGAACCAATTTATAAAGAACCCAACAACAAGGCGTCCTTTACGTGACAACGTTTCTAGTGAAATTGTATGCATTGTTTTTGCATATTCATTTCAGAAATAGTTCACGATTCCAGAGCGAATCTTTACAAAAGGGCAACCCGTTTACACACAGAAACAGCAGAAATGCTGAAAGCTGTGTAGTTTGTCTGCCAGGCAACGAGTTGGCGGAGTTGTTACCTCCGTCAAGGAGGTCATAAAATCATCCTTGTTTATTTGTCTGTCTTTTAACATGATATCTCCAAATCTAATGAGAGGATCTTCATGAACATTGGTACACAGGTGCATTTTGATCAAAGGAAGAGCCCATTACATTTTGGTGGTGTTGTTATTGTCCATCTACTGAGTGTGTGCACAAGAACTATGTACTACAGACTTGGTGCAAATGCACTTTAGCAGCAATTCACAAAAGGTTCTGTTTTCCCCATTTCCACAGAGAGCTGTTTTCAAAGAGTTGTGTTTCAATGAAAAGCAAAAAAATCTCATGGTTGAAAGTAGACAGCATGAGTATAACCCATCCATCTTCTCCGTCCTCCTCAAGAAATTGGCTTTAAACCAAAATGTGCTGTGCCTAAATGCCTTCTTCTTTCATTGTTTGATGTAGCAACTAAATGTGAAACTACAACCATGTCAAAGTTTTGTAGTTTTGTACATTTCTTATTTGTTTTTTTCATCTAAGAACACTTCAGTTAATGACGATGACTTTGTTACACTTCAAAATAAATAACTGTTTTGAAACCCTCATAGGCCCCGTTCACACCACGACAATGCTCGGAGCCACTGAAAACGTAACTTTTTGCAAATGGAACAACTCTGTCATCGTGGAAAATGTGGGAAAACACACTTTTTTGGAAACGCTGCTACTGCACCTGCACACCATGGCCTTAAGGTTCCTTCATACTCCATAGGAACAAGAAGAAAGTTTGGCACTCCGCGGTCTGCCCAATGAAATAACATCATTTTCTTCAGTCAGCTCCTTCTGGCCAAAGAAATGTGGTCCGGCTGTTCCAACCAAAGACTAGCAAAAGGACCTACTCTTCACCAATAGTAGTGGTGAGAAAGCGGAACAACGGTATGCGCCTCAACACTGGTGTGATGAGTGTAGTAACCTTCATCTAGTGTATATATATGTCTATGTGTACCTCTACTAGTTTGACAAAATCTAAACCATCTTAGATCAAACAGATTTATAAAATTATTATTGTAATTAGTTTTTTCCTTCGTCCTGTTCGGGAGCTTCAGCAAACAATATTATGTAATTGAGAGCCTTCAAAGCTGTCAGCTCCCGCAGTTATAACCTGTGGTTAAAACCGGACCAGCGTGGTGGCCCGGACACAAACCTTCTCTATTATTAGTGAAACAGTTCGACAAAATGTATTTGTGAAAACATTTGAAGTGAGAAATAATCTGCGCATTTGAAAAGCGCTTTAAAACAGCGCTTCACTAAAATGTGCCCGTCATGAGGGGGCGTGGCCTGCGAGTTTGACAGCTTCTTCTGGGAGAATGAACAGTCCTGCCACAGCTGAACTTTTCATTCTTGTTCTTCTGGGATCTTCTGGGAGTTTGCAGGGGCCTTCAGTGAATAGTTCTTCTGCACACGCATGAGTAGATGGACAGTGAGAACAATGTTCCCTCCAGAGTGTCATGACTCCCGATCCATTTTCAAATGTCTGCATCAATGTCTACAGTTTATTGTTCTCTGCTCGCACGCGCGCGTGTGTGTGTGTGTGTGTTTGGAGGGGGCAGACCTGTGGACTGATGGGCTGCGAGAGCGTAGCAACAATTTGCAGAGTCGCTGCAACACGTTGGCTGTAATTGTGACGGGAGGTTCGGGGCGGCTGAATCAGCAGGCTGGAGATTCCTATTATGCAGCCGGGAAACTGAGACGAAGGCGCGCAAATGTACAGCGGCGATACATCGTCGTTCGCTCTCGGTTGTCAGAAGGGCGGCCGCGAACAGCCGGGATAAACGGCTGACATCGGCTTCGCTTGGCAACATTTCTCCCGCATTTCCAGCATTTCATCACCGTCTCGTCATGTCACCGCTCAATCTTCACGTCTTTCACTGATTCTCCGCCGACCTGCTCTCTCTCCATCTCTGTTAAGTCTTCTCGGTATGAATGTTACAGCAACATGCTTTCATCTCCTCTACATCTCAGTTAAATTCAGTTCGGTGAACCTGAAGGTAATCGCCGGACATTTTCCCCAAAACACTTTTATCTTTCCGGAAATAGATGAGTGTATTAAGATATTTGAACTAATTACTTAACAGACTTGTTATAATGACAAGGATGGTTTAAGTTCATTTGTCTTTGTTCAAAAGTGATTTTGACACTTTACAGCATGTCACCTAATTCTTCATCTTTATATTGACACAACAGCAGCAAAAAAAGCATCTCTTTCTCCCACAAAGAGCATCTTATCTGTATCTTAGAGCATCACCGTGGCTGATTTTCCAAATAACTGAAAAGGTTTTTTAAAAAATGAACAACCAGCGAGATCAAGTTAACTAGTTTTTTTGTACCAATGAACAATATATAAAATTCTGTAGCTCTTCTGCTCGACCTTTACGTTATAGCACATTTTTTTCAGCTGTTTACGACATCAGATTTTTGTATTTGTGCTCAACATTGAGATACACGCAGTCATCTTTTCTCCATTTTTTCGGCCGGCAGCTCGGACAGACGCACTGAGTTGAGTTACACTTAAATAAATGTTTTGAGAAGCTGAATCGCGGCACGGCATGGGTGCTGGAAGCTGACAAGAAGCAGGATTTCTTCCAGTTTAAAGAGCTGAACAAGCAACTATGCAAACAGCGTGAGGAGATATTCAGGATTCTTTGTTTAAAAAAAAAAAAAAAGTGCACAGCTCATGGAATTATTTCTGTATATTCTCCCAAAACAAAGGAAATGGAAAAATGATGACAGAGTCATTTCTGCAAATTGATTTTCAATATATGTGTCTTGCATTTTTCCATTGTCTATTTTTCTCTCCAGTCAGATGAATATTGTTACAAAGAGGACCTGCATTCATAAGTGTGCACACTACTAATTTACTAAATAAGACAGGATATCTTGCTGGATTGGCTCATGATATAAGGAAATGGCCCACAAATGACTGGATTCTGTGTTAAATTGCCTTAAAAAATTTTGAAAACAACCAAGGATGTTGACACACAGCATCTATTTCACAAAAGAAATAAAATGCGGCAAACCGCAAACCCCAGAAGATAAATGAAAGGAGAAAAGAGCTGCTGTATAACCACAGGGCATCATGGAAGGACATCCATCACTTCTGTTTATCATATGTGGCATCAGGACGGAAGGTGTGATTCAGTATTCTATATAACAAACATCCTCCGGCTGCACATCTGTGCTTCAACCTCCATTTAATTCATATATTTAGGCTGAGATTTTATCTCTATTTAGAACAGATATCATGATAAACTGATGAGATTCATGTGATATTCTGCTGAAAGCTGTGTGTCCTCAATGACATTAATCTAAATCATTGAATACATATTTTAACCATCTCCCTCACAGACGTCCTGCGGTTTTGAAAGATGCTCTGAATTTTTTGAGCCCCATTTCAAAAGATAGCGACCAAAACCATTTTTTTTTTATTTGAGAAAAATAAGCCAATTCTGGAAGCGACGTGTTGACGAGAGACTGACAAAGTTTGTAACAAACAAGAAACACCTGCTGTAACATTTCACAGCTAATTACATTAATTACCAGCAGCTCAGTGAGATGAGGACGGATATGAAGAGCTTCCCAGAGAAGCCGAAGAGTCAGAAGTTCACATTTCTCGCACATTGTGTATTTTTTACTTTTGATGAATTTCATTATTCACCTTACAGAGTGGCAAAAGGTTAAAAGGATGGAGTCAGGAACACTTCTGAGCCCCATTTGCAAGACAACATTTCAAGCGAATATGCATCGTTTCACAAAGGTTTTTGAATTTAAATGACTGATTCTGAGAGTTGGAAGTCCTTTTCAAAACGTTTCCAAGCAACATAGTCACAAAAAAGGGACCCCAGAACACAACAAACGATTTCTGTATTCATTTGAGAACGCCGTGCCGGGTAAACGCAGCCTTGGGGAAAAAGCCACCATCCACCTGAATGTTCTCAGGAGAATGTTCCATGGCAGGTGCTAAGCCGACCTTCCTTCTTCAGTCGTGTCTCTCACTGTTGACGTTTATCTCACACAAAAACAGGTGAGAGCAAAACTATTGAGAACAAACACTCTCCATAATTCCCACTACATGTTTAAGAATTGTGGCAGGTCCTTCTTCTTGTTGGTGCTTCAACATGAGAAACACGATGATGTACGTTCCTGGCATCAAATGAGCATCGTGTTTCAGAGTTGGGTTTTCCTTTCCACAACTATATAAAGAAACTGGAACATTTGAGATGCAACATAGCAACGTAGTGCCCCTGGCCACAGACTAGTATCCCCTTCATTCTTGGTATTTCACCAAAATTTCACCGGCTAGTTTTTTTGCGAAACGATTTTTCAAATCGTTAACAAAAGCCAGAGTGAACTCTTCCTGACTTTTCTGCATGTTTTCATGTATTTTCAGTGTACATTCTCCCAGAAGATGAAGACGACGAAGGAAAATAAACTGCTGGTTGGGACAGTAATCTTTGTGCTTCAGCTCTTCTTAAAGAGGCAGGCACGCAGAATAATGGGGATTAACTCTATTACATCAATCTCTTCATTCACTCTCAAAATGTCAAAAACAAGTTATTATAAAAGCAATGGAGACTGAATGAAGTCATAGAATTAAAAATAAATCAATATACAGGAGTTGCACACTATTTATAAAGAGTTGACTGATATTTCTAAAACAGTTATGCCTTTTGTGACCTGTGGTTTCCAACAGGTCAGCCACCAATGATATGTTTTAACTTGGAAAAACACAAGGAGAGTCCAGCTTCAAACAACTAAAAACCATCATTCAGCATGAGACGAAGTGTGTGTAATGTGAGTACTGTGGTGGAGCGTAATAATGATGCATGTATAATGTATGTGCTGTATGAGTCATTTTTATGCATAAGCTAATCAGTGTATTCCTCTTCCAGTGGAGTGTGTGCGGGTTATGCAAAAGCTAAAACTGAACTGCATGTGCATGAGAATAAATACAGGGCATATGGCAAACCAAAGCCACGGGCTAGACTAATTTAGTTAATTACAAAACTGCTAAACTATGTACTACGTTGCCTTTAGCAAGGTTCCTCTAATTACACCATATGTTGTTTTAGGGTAATGTGAAGAAAACAAATATTAAAAGGAACATCTAGTTATGGGAGAGACATGGAAAAGGCTTATTAGTACAAATGATTTAAGGGAAACATGGTAAAAGCACTCATAAAGATATTTGATTATTTAGATCTTCATCATTTAAATCTAGCAAACAAAGTTGTTCAGATAAAGTTATAAAAACCTCAAAACATTTCCTCTTCAAATCGATTAAAAAAACAAACAAGCAAAACAGAAAAGCAAATGTAAGAAAGTCGGAGAAGCACCATCAGTTTCTCTAATGGGACTATTGATTGTTGACAAACCAAGGCAGAAATTCAGGCGTCGGCAGGGACCGGGCTCACAATGTAACACTTTCTGATCGACAGAAATTAGTCCATGTCAACCTCAAAGTTCCCATGTTTAACAACCCTTTATATTTTAAAGCCAAAGCTCAGATTTTGGTCTATTATTATTATAAATGTTGTATAAATATCTCAATATATCTGCATCAATAAAAACGAACCAACCAAACATGGATAGACTTTAGTTTTTCAGTGCACTCAGCAACACAACCATATAAAATGACATGTTAGTGTAACTGGACTCCATCATACAGTGTATTGTCCTGTTTCAGTACGTCTTCCATCAACATTCATCCATTCACACAACAAACTGTTGCCATGCAAGCTGTTTGCACACCACTGGTAGAGACGTGCCCAAAGACTCTTCCTCGTATCATG
The DNA here is from genome assembly GCA_900302745.1 of Parablennius parvicornis. Lineage (NCBI taxonomy): Eukaryota > Metazoa > Chordata > Actinopteri > Blenniiformes > Blenniidae > Parablennius > Parablennius parvicornis. Next base: position 20,569 of record OMNM01064595.1, on the reverse strand, counting down.
TGGACGAGATCAAACCTTTAAACTTGAGGAAGGAGAGCGACACACACTACCAACTGATCAATCCAAAAATCTGTCAACAGCAGTCCTTAATGATTAGTTTGTATTAATCTGTCACGTTAGTGTTTAATGACCACCAAGTATCACATTATGGAAGTCTCCAGGTATCACCAGCTTCTGCATTTTTAAAAAACAAAAATCAACGTGGAGTTTGAATGGTTTCCGTCCTGCCTGAAGGCTTCTTCCAGTTCCTCCATCTTCCTCCTGCTCTTCAAAACTGGTCCAGCTAAATCATGAATTTCAATAAAAGAGAGTTGATTTTTTTATTTTTTTTTCCTGATAGAAGTAAACAGTAACTGCTTCAATCGTGCATCAAAACTGTCTGTGAACAAGGTAAAGATGAAAAAATGACATAATATGCAATATATATAATTACTGACCTTGTTTCTTTGACCCTGTTTACACAACAATGTTTTCAAATGAGAACAGAAAACTTCCGTTGTGATTTTGTGTGTCTGTTTACACGACTACGGTGCTCAGAGACTTTTTGAAAGTGGGTACCACGGGGAAACTTTTGGAAAATGCCTTGACTCCATCTCCATGGAAACTGGGGGGTAAGATAACTTTTCTGAACCGTGGCTGCAGGAGATGGCGCTTCTACACATGCTCAGTAGATGGACAATAAAGAACTCTGCATACTCCCATAAGAACAAGAACAAAGTTCAGCAGTGACGTCACCCAGCTGCCGAAAAAGATTTTTCTTCACCAAGACATTTCATACTCCGAGAAGACGCTGGGCGAACTCGCAGGCTACGCCCCCTCACAGCAGGCACAATTCTGTAAAGCGGCATTTCAACTTTTCAGAAATATATTTCACTGAACCGTTTCAGTAATAAAAGAGAAACTTTGTGTCCGGGTCACCATGTTGGTCCGGTGTCAACTGCAGGAGCCCGTCCGTGCTACATGCTACATGCTAACAGGCTTTGGGGCTCATAGTAGTAGTGTGGCTACGTGCTAAACGTGAATGAAATATGACTGATACAGTCATTAGCGAGCTGGAACGTGTGGGTGCAGCACACAATCCAACCTGGTCGTCTGTCCATACGAATGTCTGTGTTCTCCCATCGTTAATGTTTATAGTGTCTTGTTTTCTGATCGCGTGTGTGTGTGTGGTTTCACTACAAAAACATACAACACTACAAACTCAAAGCCTGAAATGCTGACAACATCGTTTTCGGAATTTCTGCCATTTCTGTGTGAACATCATTTTCAAAACATTTCTGGTGAAATACAAAGGTTTTCTGAATTGAAAATGCAAAAACCATGCTCTTTCACATCTAATGTGTAAACAGGGTTTTACTTTTCCTTGGCGAGTCAGAGCCTCAGCTTACATTGTGTTGATGTCTAAAATGAAGCGCTGGGTAATGACTTGAATCCACGGAGGTTGATGTTTTCATCTGAGTTCACTTGGTATCGTTATTCCACCTCTGTTCTTCCCATGAGTCATCGCCGGCTGACTGCTCTGAATGATCGGTGGAGAAAAAGCAAAAGCTCGCCACAAAATTTGGACTCATGCATCATGCAGTTGCGGGGTGACAGTGTACTCCCACTCTCAGCTTAGAGAGCTGCCATCACACGCACACACACACACACGCACACATACACACACACACACACACACACACATATTTGGAGGAAAAGCCTGCAGAAATGAAGACAGCCACTCTGAATCATTCCGCAAGCTCCTTACAGCCCTGAAACGTTCAACGAGCAGCCACGGCGACTGTGCTCAAAAGCTCTGGTGGCTCTGGGAGCAAGAGGTCTCCTCAAAGAAGACAAATACATCAAAACAAAGGCTTAAACAGCCTTTATCAGGGCACAGGGAGTCAACTATTACTTTCCTGTTTCCTGCAAAGTAAATTGCTTTGGGCTAATTTTGGACATATTTAATCAAACAGCAGTTCAAAAGGCCGACCACTTGAACGTGGACAAAGTTCTTTGCTCATTAAAGGACCCTGTAATGAGTGGGCTTTTGCAGAGATCGCTACATTTTCAGGTCTGTCCCCTCAGTGGCTGGCTTTGTACAGCCTAAGAGCAGTGATTTAAAAGAAGTCTACAAATTCCCCTGGAGAGTCTGCCCACTCGCTGCATGACAATGCAATTCCAGGAATCCGACGCTGCACTGGTCTGAGCTCAACTTAACACCTTCTTATACGAGACATATTAGACCTGCGAGCTCCGCTGTGTCACCAAGTCAAAGAAACAACGCGTGTCTTAAGAATACTGCGGGGGAACGTTTGGGTTTTATACCAAAGACACACTTATTTCTCTTTTTTTTAAATTGTGTGATTCTCTGTGTTGCCTTACGTTGGACAGTAATTCTATGTTAAAACTAGAGACGCAGTCGGTTAAGTTCCTGTGAACTTGGTAGGTGGTATCGAGGGTAGCTCTCTCGCTTCACCATAAGATGGTTTGACATCAGGTCAGGCAGCTCGTCTTTCTGTTTTGGTGTTTGTAAATTCTCCCTGTGCATGCAGGGGTGTCCTGTGGTTTTCACCCACAAACTAATAAGGCCCAAGAAATGTTGTGCATTTACATATTTTGACAATGTCCGTTTACACGTACAAAGCAGAAACACTGAAAACAATGTAGTTTCCATGTTGGACCACTAGTGGGTGCTGTTGTATGTTTTTGTAATAAAGGCACAAACATGTGCAGAGGGCAAAATGCCATAAATATAATGGGAGAACACAAACAATCATATGAACAGATGACGAAGTTGGATTGCTGTTATGGTGACCGTCAACTCTGGGCGATAACATCATCGTTTTCCGCTGTGTGTCTTTGCTCTTTCACACCTCAAAGCCAAGCCGGCATTTTATAATCTTCCCTCTCTGGGACCCGTGTTAAATAAAAAGACTTTTCGGGCTCTAAAAACGCAGCGTGTGGATGATCGGCCAAGAACGGTGCGTTTACGTGAAACGGCGTTTCGGCCAGGAGAATATGGAGAACATTGACTGGGAGTCATGACACTCTGGAGGAAACATGGTTGTTTTTGTCCATCTACTATACGAGAATGATTTACAACGGCCGCGGTCTGCATGCATTGTAGCAGCGTTTCTTCCATCTTCAAAAGCGTTTTCAAAAAGTTGTGTTTTCAAAGGCTCCAACCACCATTATTGTGTGAACAGACACCCAGTACGCAACAAAGGTTTTGCGTTTGTACTTGAAAACGTTGCGTAAACAAGGACCTCGATCAACTGGTTGCATCTTCATCTCCCTCAAAACTTTGGGGAAGAATTCAGCTTTGACTACTATTAGAACAATAACCTATACAAGCTTTTGTACTGAGCTCGTGAAGTTTAAAAGAAACGACGAGACATTCATCACATATAAATGACTAATTTATGTTTTCTATGAGGTTCTGCTGCCCACGCCAAAAGCTCAGCATCATGAAAAATTATTCCTAATTAGTAATCAGCAGGCAGTGTCTATTTCAGATCATTTACATTCTGTTAATGAAGATGAGGAAAATAAAAGTCATCAATAATAAATTGTGCTGAGTATTTATGTTTCAATGCTTCCTCGTGGAAAACGGTGGCAGAACAGTTTCTGGGATGAATAAGAAAACGGCAAACATGCGCATAGACTGAAGTGCACTTTCTAATTTGAGATGGTTCTCTTTAAATCCAGTTTCCAGTCGTCTGCAGCGGGCCGGAACTGGCACAAAGCCACAGCTGAACCTCTGAACGGCTCTGTCTTTATGAGAATCTGACAAGCATCCTGGCAGCTCAAGACACCACCATGACAGGGTCAAAGTTCACCAGCCGCCGTCACTCATACGGCTCTATAACGAAGTGAAAAGTAAAGGTGGCCCGTAGCGCCCGGCTGCAACACGAAGTCCCGCCCACTTTGAGCCAATCGGAGCCAAAACAAAGAAACTCACAGCTCATCTCTTGATGTAATGTAATTACGTATCCTATTTTTCAGCGAGTACTCCCAACATGACACAGCAGAGGTAATTAGGGTCGCCTCTAATTCGACGGCAGCCGCTGGGTCGCCAGGAGAGACGGAGGGGGGGGGGTGTAATAAAATCACGAGCCATGAAATGAAGATTGCCACATTATCAGCGCTGAAAAGCCTCCCACTCATCCTGCTGCTGCCACAACAGTGTCACTTCCCCACCGACTGGCTGCGAGCTGAAGCGGCGCTCACAGTGAGAATCACCGCTCTGCTCTGCTGCCTTTGCTCGATCACCGGCGTCGTACTACTGCTGAAGGGGAGGAGGAACGGTGGGATCGTGGTGGCCTTGTAGTTTTTACAAATTGTACACCGATTTGTTGAACTGTGCAATGAACTGAGCGTATACATTTCACTTTTCACTCATATATAATTGGGTTTTTTCCATTTCAACATTTCTAACTTAAAAAAAAAAAAAAACACGCTCAGTCTTATTTCGATTTTGCCCTTTTCTCAAGCACGCCTCCTACAATCAAGACCACGGTGAGTTTGTGCAGTGTGGGAGCGAAGCAGCAGCTTTGTTCATGCTTCAACAACAACAGCCCCTGCAAACATGTCCTCAGATGAGTTTTTACTGACCTTTTACTCGTTCTTCCTCACCACTGGTGTTGTGCCAGTTTCTGGTTACTTGTATTAGTTACTAAGTCCTGTCTTATTGTTGTGCAGCTTATTGTATTAATGTCAGGTTCCTGCAACAAAAGCAGGGCCGTCAGAGGAAGATGCTCTATAACAGATCTATGAACCAGTGAGGACGAGAAGTAGCTCCAGATTCTCGCAGCCACTGAAAACACAAGTTTTTGAAAACAGCTCGCAAAGTGGAACTCCATTTCCACAGAAACAGGGAGAAAGTCAACTTTTCTGAAATGCTGCTACTGCGCGTCATGGCCATAATATATAGTTCTGCACATGTGCAATGAGATGGACAATAAAAACAATGTTTCATATTTTTTAATGGGTTTTTTTTTAAATAAGGACCACCATGAAAATAAGTCTTATTTATGTATTTTTCGTGTTATCCTCCGGTTGTTTACATGTCATCAAAATGAATAACATATATCTGTATATTTTATTTTGTATGCACATGTGGAAAATCCAAATAAATTCATTCATTCATGCCTCCAGAAGGTCATGACTCCCAGTTCAGATTCTCCTGGGACTTGGTAGTTTTATAGTTGACTGTCACCGTAACAACAATCCAACTTGTTTGTTTGTCCATATGAATGTCTGTGTACTTTCCAATCATGTATCTGCGTCTGTGCCCATGTGTGTGTGGTTTCATTCCAAGAACAAACATCAGCACCCAACATGCTCACTACATCATTTCCTTGGTAAACGGACATCTTCATTAAAGCGTTGTTTTATAAACTGAAACATTTTTTAACAAACAGGGCTCAAGCTCAAGTCCCGGCATGCAGTCAGTGCTAGTGTATACATTGAAACTAATATTTATTTATGAGAGGTAACAGGTAACATCACAGGTACACTTGAAACTGACTGTCCAGGATCAGTAAGCCACTTTGTCTCCAGTAAACAGGAGTTTAGTAAAATAGTGAGCTCCATTTTACTGGAGAACACAATGAGGATGCTAATGCCATCAATACTGGGCTTCTATTGTGTTTTCTTCTCTCTTCTTCTCTTTTGTCTCTTGTGAATCCTTCCATATGTTTACCCCCCCCCCAACTACCCTTTAACAGTAGGTCTGGTGTGTTTGTGCACTTCCTCTTACTTCATCTCGCGTGTGCTCTCTCTTTGATTACCCCTCAAGTGTTTCCATCTGCACCTTATCAGCCATGTCTGAGATTGTGTGTATCAAGAGTGTCCCAGTGTCTTATTGGTTCATCTGCCGTATTCCTGTGTTTTTGGATCCCCATAGAATCGTGCTCCCGCAGCTCAATTTAATATACAATACTTTAAGTTGGAAACTAATTGTGTATTGGGATCCTCTGTGGTTGCTTTCTCCTCTGAATCAAATCTCATTTCAATTTGCAAATATTAGTGCATTGGTGGTGGTAGGCTACACAGACACGTTTTAGATCAGAGAACCGATGGGCGTTCCAGTTTTTCTTAGAAATGAACTGAAGAGGCAACAGGAGAAGGAAGATTGGCAACACAAATATATAGCACACACACGCATCCGGCTCAACAGGTAGACCAATGTCGGTATAGGTCCGAAGGCGTTGGCCAAGAGTTTTACTTATTCCTAAAATCAATCTTAACCTCAATGGAGAGTAGAGGGAGATTGCAATGGCAGATTGATGATAAACTGGGCAAATCAGATGCTGCATGTGGAGTATTACAAGATAGCAACAATATCTGAAACGAGATCGGAGGATGAGAAAGATGGAGGATAGTATTTCCTGTTTTTGGCTTTAAGCAAGTTAACCCACTTGCAGTAAACACATGAAACAGTAAAGTACAGTTATAAAACGAGTACGATCGTGTCTTCATTGATCTCTCGTCTTGCTAAGATCGGGTTTTCATCTTAACGGCAGTGTTTTCTAGAGCTGGGGAGCATCAGGTGATGAAGAGGAGGGAGGATATTTCAGGAGAAACGAGTTTAATGCCTATTATTTTCCTCTGCGAGTGTCAGAGCCTTTCTGAATGTCTTCCGCTGCAATATGGCTCCCGGCGTTCTTGAGGTGCATATCGGAAGCATCCACCGTGCAGTTTTAGTCGCTGAAGACGACACCGATAGGAGAGGGATATTTTTCTCGAGTCAAAAGCAAAGCTTTGCAGCAGCTGGCAACATTACCATCATTAGCATAAGCTGAAACCTCTCTTCATTTGGAGAGACGTCCCCTTTCCTCTGCTCGGCTCATGATTATAACATCAGGAGGGAGCGTTGACTCTGTTTGGCGACACTCTCTGCCTCCGAGGCATTACGCTCAGTGAGTGCAACAACTTCACTAGAGATGGATGGAGGCAGGCATCAAACCCTCTTGTTCTGCTCTTTCTGTCATGTTCAGGCCATCAATGAGACTTTATTTTAAGAAATAGCTCCCTCATTATCTTCAATCCCATGATTGTGCTGATTATATCAGGTATCATGGAAAACAAAAAGCATTTCTAAATGACAAGACTGTGATTGCCTCTGTCCTGCAGCCTTCATCACTGACATCTTCCTGCATATGATGATAATATGTAAACAATCTGCTGTCGACTGAAGTCAGCATTTTACAAGCTGGTACATCTCTGTCTGTTTTACTTGTGTCTTTAAAGTCGAAGGAATACTTGGTCAGGCTGAGCAATCTGCACCGTCACACAGCAGTGAGCATGTCGCATCGGCCGGCAACAACTTGTGACCAAACCACATTAAGCCACTTAGCTCTTATTGATAGCTAGGCTTGATAGCTGGAGAGGGTGAAGGCTCGCTGTAGTAAAACAGACAGCGGCTCAATAGAGTCGGGTGGCGATGTCATGAGGTGGACAGAGGTGCTAACTGGTATAAACAGCCAGTGGACGTTGAGAAGAAGAAACAAGGTCAACCGCCTTGTTTCAGCACACAGGAAACAAATGGTGCCGACACGTGACTATAGATACTAACATCTAAAATTTTAATTAGAAACCACACAACTAATGTTTTAACATTGTGTGTACTTCAAACATCCTCCCCACCACAGTGAGTTTTGTCATTTATTTTCAAATGGCAACATTTCACATTTGAAACCTTCATTCAAACTGGACCCTCTGCTTTGTTTTTGATCTGCACAATGGGACCTCTAGCAGCGAGCTCATGCTGCCACCGCAGGCGCCGTGGCTGTCACCACACCCTCCAGTTGAAGGAAAACATGGCAGACAAGCAGCGCTCCGCTCCGCTACATCAGCTGCTGGGACACCACGGGATCCTGTGCCCCGGCCTCGCTGGGGGGAGGGTGGAGTTATGAGGAGAGTGTGGAGGGCACTGAGGAGGCAATGAGGAGAGAAGAAGAAGAAGAAGGAGAGAGAGCAAGATGGTAATGATGGAGAGGAGAGCCGCTCTGCCTTTCCTTCGGTGCCATTAAGAGAAGCGGGTCTGCTCGCTCCCCCTCCGGGCGACGGCAGCTACAGTCATCAATCTGCGAGTTTAGCGCTGGCTTACGGGAAAGTACACAATCTACAAAACACAGAGCCTCCGCCTCGATGCTGCTGTGGCTCTGAGAGGCTTCACCCTCCCCCACTGCCTCCACACTGAGAGCATCTAACACGTTAGTGGTTACATGACATGTCGACACGCCACACTGCAGTCACACAAACACTCTCATGAACTCTTTTCTATCTCACTCTCATTTTAACTCAAATTTTTAAACTGGTTTTGGTTGTAAGTGTCTGTTATTAGTCATGTTTGTATGTATGCTGGATATGTTTCTGGATCTTATTGGAAGTTCTATGTCTATGTAATGGATGTATGAACTTTTCTGGACCCTGGGAAGAAGAGTTCATTACTTTGGCAACTAATGGGGATTCTGAAACAATAGATAATGTTTCTTTCTTGAGGATTAACATACTGTTGAATTGAGGTAACATCCAGTGGTCTACTAGCACCTTTAAGGTGATATAATCCTACAAACATCTGTTGTTCATTCTTACCTTGAGTCATAAACAGTGATACAGAAGCATTAGCATATTCACTGAATATAAATCCCTAACTCCCGTACTGATACAGTATCAATGCTTATGTGCTAAAAGAAAGCAGTTAGTTTTCTCCCTCTTATATTATGGTCATTTAAAAAAATTGCCAAGGTACACAGTGTTCTTCATTTTCAGCGCTCAAGGAGAGGAGGGACATTTCTTAAATATTGATATTTTGGTATTGATTTGCTGATCCCTACTGGGGTTTTTTTTCAGAGGTCAAAGGTCAGAGCTGTCCTTGAGAAGCAGAGTGAAAATAATAAAAGACCTGGCCACCTTTATGTTTGTGTGAACAAGTCAGCTGCTTGCGCTGTGGCAGGTTAGCAGACATCAGGGTGTCAAACGCATCTGAGTTCAGGGGCAACATGCAGCCGTATTTCACCCTCAGTGCGTAAGATAGTGCCAATATAACCTTCATATTTAGTCGTTTAACTCTATTTTTTTTATATTGTATATGTGATGAAAATGTCTCTAATGTTCACAAAACCAAAGAATTTCTACCGAGAATAACTACAATCTCAACAAAGAGCCAATCTTAAACGTTCTGCCGCAAAATACAAATACATTTCTACAGCTTTTCCTATAGTTGTTGCATTCTGTGTGTTTTTAAAAACTTACTTTGACAGCATGGCTATGAGGATATTACTAGTTTGCAAGTGTTCATAGCAGCATCACTGATATCTCAGCTCGGGTCTCAGTGTCGATGTCCAACACTCTTAAGAAATGTATCCCCTAAAAATCTATGTATTTTTTTAAATGTTTACACTTTCTTTGGTGTGTTGGCGACTGTGTTGGAGCCTCATGTTTGACACCCCTTTCCTTAATCATTTTCAAATAGTTTTAACAGCATGTAGAAGTTTTCTAGGCCTTTAAAATACTGGTGAATACAGCTCTGCTCCAGTGTTACCTGTGCATGTGAAGTTAAGCTGTTTCTGTAAAAGAAACGTTGTGTTGTGTTTGTATTGCAAGTATCCTTTGGGTACATACTTTGTAGAGGCTGTCAAACCCATAACCAGCTGGTCAGAACCGGCCCACAAAAAGGTTGAATCCAGACAACAAGATGAAAATGTCATCAAAAAACAACCTCATATGCAAGTATGGGCTAAAAGAATATCTAGTGTTTTAGTGTTATTGTTTTTCATAGGCAACCTAATATTAGTGTCTAAGCTCAACAGAGACCCTGTTTAAGCGACTTTATCAAGTGAAAACGCAAAATGTCTGTTGCGTTTTTTTGTGCCCATTTAAACGAGAATGGTAGTCAGAGCCACTGAAAATGCAACTTTTAGAGAATGGCTGACAAGGTCAAACTTACGGAAGATGCTCCGTCTCCGTGCTGGCGTAAACTAGGGAAACTGAAAATGCTCGGGCTCCGTCTCGGTGTAAACTGTGGAAACGAGGATACTGCACATGTCTACATGGGCATAGTAAATATTTTTTCTGCACATGTACGAGAAGATGAACAATAATGGTGGCCTCTAGAGTGTCATGACTCCAAGTCCACATGTACACATGTACTCGCCATTGTACACACATGCGTGTGTGGTTTCAATACAAAAACTATCAACTGTGGCAGCCCCCTGGCCTGGCATGCAAACGCACAAATAATGTGTTTGCACTTGAAACGTTGTGTAAACAAGGCCTGAAATCTAAGGGAGCTGCGTGTAGCCCCCTCATTTCAATTAAGTTTGACAGCCCTGCACTGCACGTTACATTTTGGCAAAAGTTGCACCAGAGTTTGGTTTAAAATGCAGCCCTGATGTGGTGGGACTGTCTGTTACAGATATCTGTTCTCATACATGCCCACAGTTTCTTGTCCTTTGGCCTGTTTGCATACTTTACCTGCTTTCCCCACAATCCCTGCCTCGCCATCTGGTTCACTTCGCCTGCCAACCTGCCCCAAATCCTTTCTAACCTTTTCTCTTTCCAAACATCCACATTGGAGCACACTTCAGTCTGCCACTGGGTCCTTCTTTCACTCTCCTGACAGAAACTGTGGCAGTTTCTTTTGTTTGGCACTGGCTTTGGGGAAAACTTTGAGAAGCTACAGAACATTTTGGCCCTGCTTGAGTGCTTGCAGCGGCTAAGAGACTTGTCAATCAACCTAGCCGGAAAAAAACTGGACAAAACATACAAACGTACAACCACATCTTCTGTAACTGTTGTGATTTATTTTAATTTTTTTGTCTATTTGCATCCAAACTGTCGAAATTGAGAAATCCTGGTTAAAAACCTTTGGAAAATAACGGCTATTAAATCAAGTGGAGACAGAAAGTACAAAAAAAAAAATAAATAAATAAAGCTGGGATTTTCCACAGAGAAATATGAAATATACAGAGGTGAGCCAAAGACAAACCTACACTGGTTCACTGCAGTGGGCATAGCAGGCTCTTTAAAGGTCAGATTCTCATCGCCGGCTATTTAAAGGAATAATACCCTTTAGGTGTCCTGATAAAAAAGTAACGGAGGATGAGGCTGATGTTCCAACAACATCATCCTCATTAGGTAGCTTGGCTTCAGGCTCAAACCACAGAAAAAAACCAGAAGAAGTGTAAAAGGCCAGAATGAAAGTGATTTAACTGCCCATGTGGTGAGACAAACTATGAAAACAACAACTTGCAGCAATGATCCACAGATGCATCACTCAGCTCGACACAGTTTGAAACTCAAGAGAAAATCTTGATGATTGCAAAACAAATATTCTAACAAACAAAACTAACCTGAAGGCAAACAACGTTCTACAAGTCAGTTTCAGTGAAACTGTTGATGTATAAAGACACTCGCTGTGGCTTCAGCATGTGTACCTCACACAATGGTTTATACTGGGGATGCACCGAAACCACTTCTTTAAAGGACGAGTACAAATACAAACTACTTGATTATAGCGAGTACTGATACAAGTACTTAATAAATGCCATTAAGCCTGATTTAGTCATTACACAAACAATTCACGAAGGCTAGGCTTACTTGATTCACAACTATATAATATCTGATACGATATCAAAAACAACTTGTAAAATCAGCATGCACGCAGGTGAGGAAGCTGCAGCCGTTCAACAAAGCAGTAAATGTTCATAAAGAGTGTTACCGTCTATCGGTCGATTGATCGTACGATGTTTCGCACTGTGATAGACATTTCCCATATGATCCCACGCCCAGCGTTACCTAAAAGCCTGCCACCATTGAAAGTGGATTCGTTTTCCAGACTAATCAAGGAACCGTCCTCCCGGTTCAGCGAATGATCCAGAGAAGATTACGTTTAAGAGCTGCGTTGTCTCCAATATCGAACAGTTTTCCTTGGCCACTGTCATTTTCTTCCAAGTACAAAGGCTTACAGGCAGAAAGCCATCTGGTAAACGATGCAGAGATGCAGTCACAAGATTTTGACCCCAACAAAGGAGATTCAGATGTGAGGATCCGCTTTCATTCTGGCAGTGTGTGTTCCCGCTGATCAAGTGAAATAGACTGAATATTTGTCCTGCAGATTCATGGAGTTATAATGTAGGTAGGAAAACTGTATTTCACGCCAGTATTAAAGCTGCGCGCCATGGTCCAAACAAGCTACAATAAAACTGATGAACACACTCAGAAATAAAATGCCAGTAAAAATGTTTTTATGGGAGTGCAAGTAAAAAGATAGGTGTCAGACAAATGTTGAAGTGTTTCAATAAAACCCTTTCTTGTGTGGACTGTTACTGAATCCACAATTGGTCTTTGGCACGTTGATTTTCTTGTATTCTGTTGCATCAAAGTCTATTTTGAGACTTTTGCTCAGAGAGCTTTCAGAGACGCATCGAGCCGACTCCGGGCATTCTTTAAAACGCCCACAATGGTGAAGACAAATACTAAATGGTGATATAGTTTAAAACGTTGAAGAGTTCATCTGAAGCAGAACGACCATCTGTGCACGTGATCAGTTAAAAAAAAACCTTAAGATCTTGAATGACCCCATGCTAAACACACAATAGTCACCCTGTTATCTGAATCGTGTCAGGAATATGAAACGAGGGAGTCCTTCTCAAACAGGTCACGAAGTAAAAAGCATAAAAAGTCACACAAAAGCTGCTGGAGTAAAAATAAACGATTGATCAAAAAGCTCAACTCTGAGCAGAAGGCGAAGCAAGAAAAAGGCAGAAACATAAAGAAAAACTTCCAACTGAGAGGAAAGAGAATTATTGGATCACAGCGGTGTGGGACAGCAGCTTTTAGGATAATGAGGCAGAAAAAGGTAGAGGAAATGTTGGAGGGGGAGTAGGGAGGAAAAAGGAGACGGCAGCTCAGTAAGTGGCTCTGATTGTAGTGGCAGTGAGCCGCTGCCTCCTGGGAGAGGAAAAGATGAAGAGCAGGACGGGAAGAGGGGGAAGCTTTTAGGGAATTAACAGGCGAGAGAAACACAGGACCAAAGTAAAGAGTAAAACTGAAAGGACCAACAGGATAGACAGACGTACCCAATGCTTCCAGCAAACAGTCCAAGAGGTGAAAGATGAAATAGTAAATAATGTTAAATCAATGATGACGCGGAATTTCCTCACCTGTCTGTTTATTTATATATATATATATGGCTCTTTGCATGTTTGTGTTCCCGTGCAAGGTGCACCTCGCTCCTCGTCGCACAGAAGGAGCAAATAATAAGAGCAGAGACATTAATAAAGGTTGATTAGGTATTCCTGCTTATTCACTGTGGTCACGCTATGCGTGGATAAGAAAGCTCTTCATTTCCAAAACACAGCATTTCTCTGTATGTAACTGAAACAGATGGTACAAGGGTAACAAATGTATACAAGAGCTGTATGGTGATGAGAAATACATAACATAACATATCAGAACATAACATAACATAACGTAACATAATGGGGAAACGAAGGAAACACGGGGCAGTATGATACACCGTTGGCTTTCTATTTTGGTGGAGAGTGTCCTCGCGGGGGTCAGAAGTTTGTACGGAATGTATTTTGGGTTAGAACAGCCAATTTCCATTGTTCCATTGTCCAGTTGTCACATGATGTGACTCCACCAGGTGGCAGCACGCCCACCGTTCCCCAACGTTGCTAGGGAGTCACTTCTTCACTAACACTGGATTGAAACTTTGAAATCGTTGTTTTACGGCCAATTGACACTCAGTACATATCATGATACGGGTTGAGATCCTTTTTGCTGTTTTAATTGTGTAAATGGGATAATTATTTATGATTTCATGACAACAAAAGAATGGGAAACAGATAAAATTTTGAAATAACACCCCGAGAAATTATGATTTTAGTTTCTTCTGCCCACTTATCCGGGAATATTTCCTGGGGGCTCAGCAAGTATTCTTAACTTAATTATGTTTTTCTTGATATTCATACTTATTTTAATACATTATGACTTCATTTTAATTTATTGTCAACATCAAAACATGAATCTACTTTTTTTTGGTTTAGTTCATTCATTTTGCATTGACACAGCACATGAACTGCGCATCAATTGTACTTTTCACTGAATTTACCCTTCATGCATAAAGCAAACTCAAGCACTGACACCTGTGATCTGGTATGAAAACCCAACAAAAGAAGAATCCTCTCCACTAAATGACACTCTAACTTCATGGTGCCCTTCAGCAACACACTAGGCCTCCTAACGCACCACAGAGCCCTTCAGCTGGCTACACTTTTGGACCTGGGAGCTCCCAGGCTTTTTTCAGGACTTTATGAATTTTAATGACGCGGGCAGTCGAGCAAGAGATGCTAAAATATGTTCCCGTCTGTGTGAATCATTCAGTTTCCTCTCACACTCAGACAACATGTATGAAAATAATGACTAAATGCCAGAAACAAGCACTCTGGTGTTTACATAGAAGCTCTACTCTTACCACTACTATTACAATCACAAAGACCTATATTGGTAGTAGCTGTTATCGTCATTGTTGTAGATGTTTACAGATGACGCTGTATTCTCTGGTGAGAGGAGAGAGAAGATGGAAAACAACGTGAGAGATGGAGGTCTGCACAGGACCGAAGAAGAACAAAGGGCAGGAGAGACAAGACAGAATCCATGTGTGTGAATGTGATGGAGATACATGGCGAAGTTAAGCTGTGAGGCGCGGAGGCAGTGACGGTGATGGAGGTTGTCAATTACCCGAGTGAAGCATTCAAAGTAATTGACAGCTTGTTGAGACTGATGTGTGACAGATAGATAGCAGCCGGAGTGAAAGCCCAGGTTTATAACAGAGTAATGAGGTCTGCTATGATGTTTACAACAGGAGGCTGACCTGGAGGTGGCCGAGAGGAAGACGCTGAGATTTTTATTAGGACCGAGCAGGATGGACAGATCAGGAGGGGAAGGAAAAGTTGATCTGTTTGGCGATAGAGCGAGAGATGCCGGAGTGTGATGGTTTGGATATATGCTGAGGGGAGATTGTGAATTCTTTAGGATGTTGGGAGACGAAGCCCGCAGGCGAGGGAGAATGAAAACATTAGGTGGCTGTAGTGAAGGAGGACAAGAGGATGGGTCGTTGGATCGGGTGAGACGGAGGCGAATGATCTGCTGTGGTGAGCCCTGAAGGGGGCCAGTGAAAAAGAAAGACCCCATTTACACAACGTTTCAAGTGAAAACGCATGGTTTTTGATTTTTCATGTTTTGAAAATTACGCACTCGTCTTTCCAGGTCAAGAGTTTTCTCTGTTGGTTGTTTTTGTAATGAAACTATTCTCCATGAGATTAACTTTAAACCTATTATCCTTTTCTGAAACATCCATGAGCCATCCATTCACTATACTGTAACTGAAATCTCAGACCCTGTTTACACGTTTCAAGTGAAAATGCGTCACTTTTGCATTTTCGTTCGAGAATAATTTTTCAACAATGTTTTAAAAACAATGTCCGTTTGCACAGAAATAGCAAAACCATGTCGTTAGCTTGCCAGGCCACGAGTTGTTTTTGTAATGAAACCACACAAACATGAGCACAGAGAACAATACCCTATCAACATTAACAATGGCGAGTACACGGACATTCGTATTAACAGACGACCATGTTGGATTGTTATCACAGTGACTGTCAAATATAAAACTACCAAGTCCAGGAGAATCTAGAGCCATGACACTCTGGAGGCTGCCATATTTGTTATTGCCCATTTACTCGCACACGTGCAGAAGAACTATATACTACAGCTGCAGTGTTTTTGTACTGTAGCAGCATTTTCAAAAAATTGTGTTTTCTCATTGTTGCTTACTGAGCACGACCTATGACAACCCATCAGCTCCCCGGAGCACCGTAATGTGGCTCCACCGCTGCATTGTATAAATGGGATTGGTCAATTCAGGACAAAAAAGGAATTTCCTCAAAGGGGATTAAAAAAGTATGATTAGTTCGTTCGCTTTGGTTACTTATTTTGGGTAGTTTTCCTCTGTCTACACGGAGTTGGTGAATTTTTGAAAAGTTCCACCTTGGGAACCATTTTCAAAAAGTTGCATTTTCAGTGGCTCCAAGCACCATTGTCGTGTAAACCGACACCCAAAATACAACAAAAGTTTTCCATTTTCTCTCAAAAACATTGTGTAAACGGGGTCCAGGATGATTTGGAGTGTTCATTGTAGTAAAGTGGAACAGTAGAAAAACTAGATGAGCAGAACTGGGCTTAAATCACATGTCTGTTTTGTTCTGTGAAACACTTTAAGGATCTTGTTGTTGTACTGAAATATAAGCCTCAACTATTGACACAAGATACTGATATTTACACCTGCCTCATCCACAATCCCTCTCCTTATAACAGGGAGTCTCTAAAGGCATTTAATATCACTAAAGCTTATCGCTCCTTCATGGCAGGATGGGTAATGGATCCTAAACTTTCCCATGAGAAGATGAGGCGAGCAGCATATTGTTAGTAAGTTAACACTAACTTAACATACGTGCGTCACCTGAAAGACTGACTGCACAGTCTGCATTGTATACTTAATGAGTCCAGCTGTTCCTCTTCACAGCAGCAATGTGGACATTCTGTGCTTTTGGGGATATTAAAAACAGTTAATGTCTCCTTTAGTGCTTTACTGCTATTACAATTATCGCACAGTAAATCAAAGGCTAATATTAACGCAGCCACAGTACATATAAGACTCCTTGCTGAACCATTCTGAACTTCTGGAGTTCTTCATATGTAATGATTCTGGTCTTTTAAAGTGGGAACAATGACGTAAAACAAGGCAGGGAATCCAACAAGCTCACCCCTGACCATGACACTTTGAAAAGAGTGTTTTCGTCTTGCGGATATTCTTTAAAATGGTTCAGGTATAAAAGCACTCCAGGGCAATCTTGTGCGTATAGACTCACGCTGTAGAGGATGTCCACCCAGCCCTCCATCGTGATGCACTGGAACACAGTCAGCACTGCAAACAGGATGTTGTCGAAGTTGGTGATGCCGAAGTTGGGTCCGGTCCAGTACTCTCTGCACTCGGTGCCGTCGGGACAAAGTCTGGCAGGAGGGTCCAGACCACAAGGCCAGTCGGCCGCTCGCTCACCTGAATGAGGAGCACAGAGAAGGAAGTGAGTTCAGGGTTCATTGTTAGATTCAGGTATGATGATGATTACTTTTATTTCAGTGTAAGCAAACCAGAATAACAAAGAGAGTAAAACAAAACATGGTCAAAAGTGGTTGTGACTAAAAACTGAAACAGATGCACCAAGCGTGACAAGGTAATGGCAGGGATGAACCCTCAGCCGCAGATGCAAACATGAGAGACAAATAATCATCTGACGAGTCTGAGAGCAGCAGATATATAAAAGCTGGGATCAGGGAGCGACGAGCAAATCTCTCCTGAAATGGAAACACAACCTCATTCTGATAGATTTTTTCTAAATAATAAAAATAAGTAAATAACTAATTTTTCTCATTAACCTACAACAATAATAATGATAATAATAATAATAATAATATTATAAATGCTCTCAGTCTGATCCCTGTGTATTCTGTCTCCGGAGGGCTTATATCATAATGTCACATTTAATGAATGTATTCCTTTTATTTATTTCTATAGCTTTAATGTATTTCTTTCTAAAGTAGCTTGTGTTTGAATGGTGTTCTATTAATAGATTTGCCTTGATTTCCCACGGATACCCTGAGGCCGGTCCAGTAGAGCTGAAGGGTCACACTCTGTTAATCCAAAGTACATCACTTGGATTGTATAACCATAACTTTCTTTCATTCCCACAAATTACAATAGTTTGTGTTTTCTTCCATTTGAATCACATTTTCAACCATAGTGAAACAGGTTGATGGTTCATTTTAAATTGAAGTCACAGAAAAAAGAGTTTCAGGCATCAGGCAACCAAACGCTGTGTCTTTATTGTTTATGTTGCATTCTCTCTGTCTCTCTGTCTCTCTCTCTCTCTCTCTCTCTCTGTAAAACTCCAGCTAAAACAAGCGTTCAGCTTCACAGAAACACGCGTCATGCTCTTTTGAATCGAAGCGTTGGACGAGAACCAAAGCTTTAAAATGGAAGTGCAATAATAAACTTTCAGAAATGATGAGTTTCTGTTTGAAGAATGTAAGACGTATCTCTGTGGATGTTGTTGGACGACATGAGGCGATTGTTGACGTCTTTCAGCTTTTAGAGATCATGAGGTTCTGGAGAGCTGCGAGTGCTGAGGGTCTGTTTGAGGGATGTGCGGCGCTCATGTCACCAGATGGGGGATCAGAATAAAGAATAAATATGCTGAGTATAACAGATGCCTCGTGCACACAGTTTCATGAGAGATAGTGCCACGATCACGATCCGTGCCAAGTTTTAAGGATGATTTGCGGAGCCAGACGGCCGGGCCAACATCCCTCTGATGTGTCACTCCAGTAAAAAGTGTCCTTTGCTTCCTCCTGACAGGTGCTGTGTCAGCTGGATGAAGTGGCCACCAACGATACGGAAACACCTCTGGTGCTTGTCTGCTGTGACTCCATGTGCTACATTTAAAGAATTAGAAAAAATAAAAAAGCTTTTTAATTATCCTTACTTTTTATACTTTTAAATTTAAATGTTTCTCCCTCCTTACTTCATTAAAGTGGCTTCACCAGGAGACAGCACATTGTGACGTACTTCATTCTGTGGCACATTCACTGAAGCTCATTTTACCTTTTTATTTAATGCCGAATTATCTAAATATCTCTTTGGCACCATTGACAAAGTTTCTAGTGAAAACGCATAGTTTTTGTGTTTTCGCTTTTTTTTTTTTTTTTTAAAGCAATATTGGTTTAAACAGAAATAGCAGAATGGCTAAAAACTGTGACATCAGTCAATCTCAGAAAGGCACCGCCCTTTTTCTGCATTGACTGAGCGTACAGGCAGTTTTTAACCAGATGTCTCAGCAGAGCGCTGCGATGTGTGATTTGTAGTGGAAGAAAACACAATCTGACTCGTGGGGAAGAACTTTACATTGATACAGGAGCACAAATGTTTTTCACCAAATTTACTGCAACAGTTGTAGCAGATATGTGAGCGTGTCAGTTTTTTAAATCAGAGTCTTGTAAAATGGGATTTGTGCTCCTGCAATTGAGAATTTGACAATGTGTAAGTGGGGTGTTGAATTTGTGGAAGTGCACTGTTCACGGTACACCCCCGTAAATTCCACTTTTACAAGTGTTCAAACCCAAAGAAAAGACAAGGAATCAACTAATCCTTACAGAACTAAACCAGTCTTTTTTCTTTTTTTTTTTTTTACAGATACCATGGTGCTATTTTCTTGTTGGGTTAATGAACCATCTGGTTTGAGTGTGATCATCTCTGTTAACCCTGTTAACCTGCCTGCAACCTGCCTTTCACCCACTGACAAGAGGGATGTGCTTTAGGCCTCTTATGATGAAGTGAGTTAAGCATTAAGTGTGGATAGATGATAGGATGTTGGTCTTTGTTACTCTTACGGTCAATTCAATCCTGAGAATGTGTTTCACGAAAATGAACAATAGTACTATATTCCTCCTTTTTATTCTAATCAGGATTTCTTCTGAAAAAACTTCAGAGAAAAATAATCACAGGGAGAAATAGTATCGTTCTGACCTCCATAATGGTTATTGCTCTGACAACCCCCAACGGAGACTCATCCCACACTGGCCCGGGCAGATAAACAAGCACCGGCTGATTCAGTGGAAATGGATGTGACCTTTAGTGATCACGCTGTAAACGCTGCATGGAGACGGTTTCAAGACAACAATGTGAACATTCAGTCACCAAGTCAGGAGCCAGATCTCAGTCGGATGTGGAGAAGAAAAAAGGAAATTGACTACAACTGTCACCCGGAGACTGTTTACACGTTTTCAAGTGAAAATTAAAACTTTTTATTGCGTTCTGGGGGTCCGTTGATACGACAACAGTACTCCGAGCCACAGAAAACACAACTTTTTGAAAACGGCTTCCAATGTGGAGCTTTACGGCAACACTCCTGGAAATGGGGCCAATCACATTACTCATTTCTAATTATTTGATAATACTTTTTAATCCCTCTTCACCTTAAAGCACAAGCAGTTTCTTTTGTGAATCCCTGAAAAGAAACACAGAATGTACTGTATCAACCACCACGCCAGTGAGAAGTGCAGAGGGTGAACAATAAGTCCGGGGGATAAATATACAGCAAGTGTTACACACACAGTTTAACAAACACTTCGGCTCCTCAGTTATTTTCTACTAGTTGATCGTCTAATTAATGTCACGAGGGAAATTATTTGTTTATTAAACGCTCTCGGCAATTTGTTCATTATTCATGGAAAGTGAGAAATAAAAAGAAAACAGTCTGCTCCGTCGGGCAAATGATTAAGAAATCCTTGACTGAGCTAAAACACACTCAGACATACGATACAGATCGCCTGTGTGACTGCAGCGTTACCTGCTCATGAGTCACACACACACACACACACAGACACGCACACACACACACACACACACACACACGTGAAACAAAGCAGCATCCCTCATATGGAAACTTGTCGCCGGTGC
>OMNM01064592.1:2211-16060 GCA_900302745.1 Parablennius parvicornis | reverse complement strand
CGGCTGCCATGCCATGGGCTCAGTCCATCCATTTTGGGTTTCAGTGTCTTGCTCATGACACTCAGACAGTGGAAGATTGGGAATCAAACCAGCAACCTCTGATTGAGAGATGACCATTCTACTAACAGAGCCGACTGAGCCACATCCAATGCATTTTTTTGACAGATGTGACTTATACTTCATAATAATCCGGTTGATTGTAGTTACTAATTACAACTAATACCAGCATGCGTAGTATGCGTTTCAGAAAAGTTGTGTTTTCCCCTCGTTTCCATGCAGACGGCGTCAGAGGGATGGAGTCAGAGCACCATTATCATGTCAAATGACTCAAAAACGCAACAGAGGTTTTCCGTTTTCTCGAGGGCCTCAGGTGTGTAGAAAAATATAGAAAATGTGTCGATGATATTACCGCTAATGGCCTTGAAGAAAGATGGAGCTGTAGGATTTTAATGCTTATCTTCGAACAGCCGGATCATTAATGATTCGAGTCTCTCGGGTTGATTGTTGCATCGCTTTTACTTTTGTCACTCTCATGTTTGTCTTCAGCACTCAGAAAGCTCACTGGGACACTAAAGTGGAAGTGAGTTATTGATATTTCTGCTTTAGCTCCTGCTGCCATGAGGAATGTCTGTGCAGAATGTGGCGTCACCGACACGTTTCTTTGGAACATTTAGAAGATGGAAACATACATTATGAGGGGATAGTGAAAATCTTTGTGGTTGAGTCTTAAATTAACGAGGAATATTTATGGCTCTTGTTGAAGATTTTGGATTTGTGTATTAACTTGTGTGTTTGTATTGTGACTTGTGTGTTTTTGTTCAGACTTTTGTATTTGTGCTGTGATTATTTAAAGTTACTTTGTGGCTTTAGTCTATTGATTTGAAGGTTTTGTGTATTTGTGTTGTGACTCTTGTGAATTTATGTTTTAACATTTGTGTTTTCATTTAGTGATTTTTGTATTTGTGCTTTAACTTTTTTGTATTTTGTTGTGGGTTGTGGATTTTGTAGATTTGTTTTGTGGCTTTTGTATTTGTATTGTGACTCTTGTAATGGTTTTGTCATTTTAGTTGTTTTTTTTTTTTTTGTGTGGCTTTTTTGTATTACCGTTATCTCCTTTAGGGGTGTTTATAATTGTGTTGTTTGTTGGTTTTATGATATTACTTTTGCCAATTTTTGTTGTGGCTTTTATATTTGTGATGTTGCTTTTGTACCTGCCTTGAGTTTTTATCTTGTAGCCAAGTAGTCTTTGTATTTGTATTTTACATTTACACTCTTGTTGTACTTTCTACAGTCTTCCTGCGTCCTTTTTGCATTGACATGACCCCTCTGGGCCACCATACTTGAGGGCTCAACACAACAGTCACCCTTCATCCCGACTCTGAACTTTCTTTGCTCTCCACTAACACAACATACAAGCTGAAATGTTGCAGTTTAGCAGCAGTGAAGAGGCTCCTGTTCACGTTGGAGATGGCGATTAAGCAGTTCCTTTTCTAGGAAGCAATCAGAGTCCAGCAGGCCTGCTGCGTGAGGTGGATAGAACAAGATGGTCCCTCTTTGAAGGCAATGGCTGAGACGAATCTGAATCTGTTGCACAAACATTGAACGCCGAGCACATTGCAGGTTCTTTGAGGCTGCTGAAGTGGTGAAAATACACTATATAAATGAAATTACTTCCACTGTTTTGAATCTCTATCTTATTAAGGGCACTAAGATACTTTCTTTAAATCTGAGGCTATGTTTACAACGTTTTCAAGTGAAAACAGAAAACTTTTATTGTATTTAGGCTGTGCGTTTTACACGTCAATGCTACCCGGATGCTCTGGAAACGCAACATTTTGAATACGGCTCCCAATCTGGAACTTTTAGAAAACACTCCCTCTGGAAATGGGGGACAACATAATGTTTTGAAGACTTTGTCTGTGTGTAGATGGCAGAAACTCTGAAACTGTGCATGCGCATCACAGTCTCCTGCACATGTGCGAGCAGATAGACAATAACAAAGTGTCATGACTCCCAGCTGACTTGGTAGTTTTATAGTTGAGTCTCCAGTAATAACAATCCACCTTGGTCATCTGTCTTTACGAACGTCTGTGTTCTCCCATTGTTCATGTTCACAGCGTGTGTCTCTGCATGTGTGCATGTGGCTCCATTACAAAAACAAACAACAGCAACCACTAGTGGCCCTGTCTGAAAATGACAAGTCATCAGTGTTTTTGCCATTTTTGTGTAAACGGATATAACTGTTTTTAAAACTTTGCGGCGCTACCCTGAAATCAGGAAATCTGCTGTTGCATTAGTCCATCATGGAAATGGTTTGTTCCCTGTAATGTCAACTTTCTTCATGGAGCCGCAGTGTGAAGTCAACAGAGAAGCCAGGCGTCGTGAAGGAAACCTTTGTTAGATGTTTTCCAGATAGATGGATGGATGTATACGTTAATGAGACTGAGACATGCTTTGTGACTTGTGTTTGTGATGTTGACTTCTAGTCAAAGCTTTTTTCTTGGCAGAATGAAAAGTTAGTCCGAGTGTGGCTGAAATTTGGGAGAAAATGGTCTCATGAGATAAAAAATAACTCATGATCAGTTTTTGGTTCCCCAGTGACCACAGAACAAAGTTTCCCCTTTTATACACAAAAAAAAAAACAATTCAACAAGAAAAACTCAAAGAAAGTCCCAAATGTGATTTGAAGCCACTTGAGGTTCAAACACCAGTTTCAGTAATTACTTTTATGCATGTGTGATTCCTCAGAGTTTGAAGGAGGTATTCCGTCAAAGCTAAATAAAATGGCTTTCGAAGTTGGAAAATTCCTAATCAGAGAAGAGCAGAGCTGCTTCTCTCTGCCTCGGTACATTCATACACTAGAGGAGCATCCTACAAACACATGAGTGTAATTGATAAGCTAGTTGTATTTTTGTTTATTTCTTCAGTCATATATTCTACAAAAAAATATGAATTTGTCGGAATATCTACACATTTAATATACGTATTTCAAAGGAATGAAATGCAATAAGTTGGAATATTAAAGTGATAAGAATGAAAGAAAATTCTGATTAATCTGGATTAATTCACCAAAATTGTTTGTTTCGTTAATAGTTTGGATTTCAATTAGATTTTTTGGAAAAACAGATCTCAAACCGTAAAAACTTTACCATGGTATTGAACACACCATCATCATCATACCGTTATCGCAATACTTCACAATATTGTCTTGTGTTCTGCTGAAATTGAAGTTAAAAGCTTAAGTTAGAGGATTCATAACATCTGAATCCAGCTTAAATGCAGTTTGAGCTTCCAAATTGAGATGTTTCATCAGATTTAAAGCGAAAAGAACAGCGATATAAAAGATGAAGACAGAGCCGTAACACGAGGTTGTGGATGAATGGAGAGTGGATTTATAGCAAGTAGAAGACAGAATTGGATCTGCAGGCAAAAGTGACACTGAAACAGACACACACTCGTCTCCCACTGACACTGGAGGAGGGAATCTCACATGGCGCTGAGCCAAACGGGGGCCAAGCAAGCAGCGACGAAGACGAGAAACATGAGAGGACGCGAGGAAGAGAAGCAGCGAGGAGCGTGGGAAACTCCGATAAGCTTATCAAATGAAAAGCCATCTGCCCTCCTGCTTTTTCCCCTTCCTATCTCCGGTTTTCTCATTCTCCCGTGCTTCAAAGTCACAAGTGGCAGTCGCCTCTCGTGCTAACTGCTAAATGCCACCAGAGGGGAGGCTTCCGTGTGGAGATTAGCCGGCAATTTTCCACCATGAGCTCACACTGGCTTGTGTCGTCTCGCATCTCACTATCGTTCATCCATCTATCTTGAAGACCCACCGGGACTCTAACGTCACTTTTAAACTGCCCCGACACAATGACACCACTTCTGTGCGGCGACGTATTCTGGTAGAAAGTAACCGGGGCCTCCGTGGGAGCGATGATGAAAGCGATGGTTAAAATAGTTCCTTTATCACCTTTTTTAAACTTTAAAGATTTAAAGATTTGCTTGGTTGTGACACAGAGTCTATGTGATGAAAATGTCTATATTTGCCCCCAAAAACCAAACAAATATCACCTGAAAATAACCACAATCTCAATATGAAGCCAATTTTAAAGAAACCTTCAGGTGCAAAATACAGTGAAACGTTAAGAAAACTGGCGTTGAGGCTAATGCTAGTTTGCTAGCGTTCATTCACCGACATCTCAGCTCGAGTCTCAGTCTTGTGTTGTGTCCGCTTTCTTAAGAAATGTTACATAAATTTAGTTTTCTTTGAAATTTCTTACAATTAGCTTGGAAGTTTGGCCGGATTGAAGCCTCCTGCGGGCCGGTTTTGGCCCACGGGCCTCACGTTCGACTCCCCTGTTTTAAACCATTCAGAGAATTTAGCGTAAGCGGCTGCATTGAGCACTAATCTCAGAATAAAAGAAGCCGGGCGTCTTTCGTCTGCGTGTAATTTGTGTTCCACGACGCGCCCGCTCTGCCAGCTGGCCTTGAGGCAGGACGCTGATCCAGCCGTGTGTTTGCAGGCCTGTGATACTGCACCAGCGGCCGTGGTGTTACCGATAAGCCCCGGAGGTGGCTGATCTCGGCGCCGCCATCAGCCAGTAACAACAATCATGTAAATCTTTGTGTATGCAGCTCTCTGGCTTTCGTAATTGTTTTTTTTTTTTTTCCACCCCAAGGGATTTTTCCGCTGCAGTCACCCACTCGCTTGCTGTGATCACATCCAGCTCAGCATGGGCAACGTGTAGAAACCACATGAATGTATTCTTTAAATGCAAATATTGGCGTATCAGGAGAAAAATGCATTTCTCCCGCAAGGTTAAGATTAGTTGCAAGAGGTGCCATCAGCAGCAGGAACTAATGTGACCCTGCACCGTGAATGAGGAGGCCCGTCTTCTATATCTGAGGCAACGCGCTCAGGATCCATGTTCAACAGCTGCTTGAATATGAACCTTTTTTTTAAGGGTGTCAAGTCGAAATATTTATTGATCATTTCCTCGCTCATATCTGCTAAACAATTGTTTGGTCCATTTTCACTTGTGTCACTTTGATTACCTTCTGCTTTTCCCAGCGAAAACAAACTTAGCATTTTCCCACAATCTCCAAAGATGGGGTTAGGGTGTTTTCGGTTTAAGGCATTTAAAAAAAATCTCAGTGGCTCTGAGCAACATTATCTAAACCGACACCCAACGTTTTACACATTTGCTTGAAAGGGTTTTGTAAATGGTGCCTGAATATGCCAGAAATGTGTGTAGTCAATTAAATACTTTGTTTGTATACTGACATATACTTTTTATGAACCTGGTTAGGGATGCAGATGTTTTTAATTATCCATAATAATTTATTTTGGTCAGTACTGAAGGTACTTTTGTCAAAAATATCCCCAAAATGATGCATTTTCAGCATATGAACAAATCTTTGTTCCTCCTCACCTGCCTCACAATGGTTCGGTCCATTTTCCTGCTTGTGGATTAGTGGAAGTGCATTACGCTGGTCGCTCTGGTAGCTTTCAAAGTTGTTATTTAGCATATTTTCATTTCAGAAACATTTCAACTAAATTTGTTTCATGTCATAAATACGAGAAGGGTTTTTACACAACTGAATATTTAGAGTACTTTTTTCTTAAAACTTTTTTTGTCTTGTTTCTGGGTGAAAAAGTTTTTAGGTGGAGCTCTCTAATGCGTTTTTGCCTGCAGCTACATCACTGCTGGTCTTGCTGCCAGAGGGGTAAAGGAGACGAGAATTGTATCACTCGATTAGTCAGCACTGATCAATATGAGACGATCGGGGAAGTGTTTTCCTCCCAGAGCCCGTCAGCGTCGGACAATACAACATCAATATTTGATTACTATGAGAATTGTTGGACTTGGTTTTTTTTTGTTTTTTTTTTTGTGAGGAACTGTTTGTGAGCTAGAGGCATAGTTCAGGAACGTGAGATTAGTTGATGATTTGTTTTGTTCATTTGGTTTTTTTTACTTTCTAAACCAGCCTTTATTCTTTTAGCCTATGATCCATTTGTTCCATCAACTGCCTCCAAGGCTCCAGTAAACAAGTGCATCTGCAGTACATAGGACAGTGCGTCGCATCCGAACACTTCCCTGTGTGTACTGTAGACTGTCCCAAACTGATGCGAACCTGAGACCTGCTACTAGTATCGGTATCAGTATCGGTGCATCCCTAGAATATGCAATGCATTGAGATTCCAAAAATACCAGAAAGGAATTAAAAACAGAAAAACACAAGCACCTCTATCCAAGTACAGAAACGCTGAAGAAAAATCATGTCAAACATTTGTAACATGGGTTTTTATATAGTGAAAATATATTGTTATATAAACTATATCCTTATGTCCAGTGAAGGGTTGTGGAAAAACTGAGAGTCACATGCATCACTAAAAGCCTAGAATTGAACCAGTGAGGCAAATCAAATATTTTTTTCACTAATTCATAGTATGTGTGTGTGTGTGTGTTTTGTTGCGCGATGGCAGAATTTCAGTCTTGTCGCAAATCGCCTGCAAGCTTAAACGCTGGCAAGAGCTGAAGCTGCTGATACAGCAGAGATACCAGGTGTAATAGAGCGAGACCCTTTTACAGAAGTCAGCCTCTAATGCACTGCAGAGCATGAACACACACACACACACACACACACACACACACACACACACACACACACACACACTCTTTGCTGCTGCTGCAAGAAAGAAGCGGTGTTGAGCTGCTCGGCCGCTGTAAACGGAGACACTCGGCTGGCGTGCTTCCAGCTGCGTGATGCCGGAGGAGGTTCCTCACACGTCTCAGGTTGTGTAAATGAGGAAAGAGGACGGGGGAGGGGGAAGGCTGGAGGGGTTAAAACAGTTTTGAAGGAATCGATGAGGAGCGCAGGAGGAGGTTAGGGTCTGGGAGGGCTTCCATCCATCGCTGGGATTAAAGAGGAGGTGCAGGACGGGTGAAGGAAAGAAAAAAAAAATTGGTGAATGAGAGATGAGAGGGGAGGAAATACAAGAAGTGATTGGATTAATCTGCTGATCAGCTGAGAAGAAGAAGCTCTCCCAGTGTTTCTCTTTTAATCTCTTCCCTGCAACAAGCAGTCAGAGGCCGATTATTCAAATTTGTGCAGACGACAAGTTCAGATTATCCTCCCAAGAGTTTTTGGGCCAGTTTCCAGCCTCATGTTGGGGCTTCAGGTGACACTGTATTTTTCTGTACAACCAAGTTGCATAATCCTATTAAGCAAATGTATTTAGGTTTGCAGCTTCCAGATGGGAGCCCCAGCGGTTTATTTTGATCTGTCCTACTTGTTCTTGGTCTGGTCACACAAACAGCAGAACAAAATTTTAAAAAACCTCCGAGCTTTGCAGAAAGAAAATGCTGCAAATGTAACTTCTGTTTCCCGAAGGAAAAGCAACAAAAAAATTAAAATAAATAAAAAAACATCCTGACAGCAGCTCTGAGATAAATCCTGTATTAGAGAGGAGGGAGGAAATGAAAACTCAACATGAAGTTGTGGTACGAACAATTTATAAGTGTGTCAAAAATATATTTTTTTCACCTCTTCATGTTGGATTATTTTTTGCTTTTAAGAAAAAATGTTCTATATTAGTGACCTGTTTACACAGTGAGTTCAAGTGAAAACAGAAAACTTCAGTTTCATTTAATCGCAGAAAACAATTGTTATGGACATCGCCCCAGAGATCACACATTGTGTGAAGTCCATTTGCTGGATATCCTCCACTGCCTCCAAATGGTGACATTTCCAGCCTGAACTTTGATGTTGGGGAAAAGAACACAGTTTCCAGGGAGGAAGGGGCGTAAAAGAAAATGGTGGTTGTTTGTTTTTAGGTTATTTGTGCTGAACATTGCACTCCAGTGCTTTCTATTGGCCAGATGACCTCATTTACACTTATTACAATCTCTGAATTTGCTGATCAGAACCATAAAAGCTCTTTTTGGTATCTCTGCAGTCGAGCTTTTTGAATGGGAGTCAGCTGGCGACGCTGCACTCAGAGGTCCCTCTGCAGTGCCCTCCATTTCCACTGAAGTTTTCTTTATGACTCTGATATGGAAAAAATTAGCATAAGGTGGATGAGTAGGTCTTCTGGCAGCGGCTTTGCTCTCGGTTCATGCGAGGCATGCAGAGATCCTCAGTGTCCTGCGGAGTCGGAGAAACTCGCTGGCTGTGAAGTGAATGAGGAGGAGGAGAAGGAGGAAGAGGGAGGAGCGTGAAGGTTCGGCCCGACGAGTGTCGCAGTGTGTTGGCAGAACCTCAAACCTCTGCCCAGAAACACTCACACGCATATATTTCTACCTCCAACCCGTACTAAATGACTGTAAACTGCAAACCTGAGCTCATCTGCAAAATGATGGCGTTTGGCTGAACCCACTTGTTCCTGATTAGTACTGTCAGCATTGAGACCATTATATACAGTCGTACCTTTAAGCATATCTTATCATCTTCCAGATCTTCCTCACAGTGTTTTGGTCAATTTTTCTGCGTGTTTACATGATGGCATTTCAAGTGAAAACGCATCATTTTTTATCATCGTTCCAAAAAAGTTTCACCTTTGCACTGCAAAATTTTTCAAAATGATGTTTGTTTACACAGAAATCCTGAACACAATGTAGTTTTCATGTTTGGCCTCTAGTTGGTGCTGCAGTTTGTCTTTGTAATGAAACTACACACATGCGAGCCGACGTCAGTATGCTGTAAACATTAACAATGGGAGTACAATGACATTCGTAGGGGCAGAAGACAAAGTTGGATTGTTATGACGATGACTGTCAACTGTAAAACTACCAAGTCCGGGAGAATCTGGAGTCGTAACATTCTGGAGGAAACGTTGTTGTTATTGTCCGTCTTCACACTCGTGGGAAAAAAACGAGTTACTTCGGCCGTAATGCGCACGCACAGTGGCAGTGCTTTAGCAAATGTGCTTTTCCCCTGTCTCCATGGAAACAAACAGTTTTTGAAAAGTTCTACCTTGTGAGCTGTTTTCAAAATGTTGTGTTTTCAGTGACTCTGAACATCATTGTTATGTAAGTGGACACCCAAATTAGAACAAATGTTTTTGTTTTTACCTGAAATTGTTTTATAAACAAGGTTTCAGTGGAAATATGGAAGATTTGATGTAACTCATCTCCTAAATTATAAAGGTTTACATCAACTGAGATGAAGCTATAATTTATTACTTCTTTTTTGGAAAAAACCAAACAAATGGTTTGTTAAAAGAAAATTAAGAAGATGCATTTACGTAACACCATTTTATCATTATTTATTTACTTATGTATTTTTGTTGCTGGTTCCTAACAATAAATATCACTTTGTCTCACTCAAGCAGGTATTTGCTGCTTTACTGAGCCCTAAAACAAGATCACACCCCTCAAACATTTCTTCTCGTCTTTTCTCCATTTCTCCCCAAGAACTCACAAAATCACGAGACAAGCTTTGGGTTGATGTCATTTTTGAGAAGTCAGAAGATGTGACTTCATAAAGTTACACCACAAGCAGCCGCGTTCCCCTCAATTAACCTCTTTTCTTCTGTCTCACTCTCCCTTTGCCTTCACCTATAATATAAAATATACTTTCGGACATTTCTCTCCTCTTCCCTCCCTCTCTTTCTCTCTTGTGCTTCCTCACTTCATCATCATCGTCATCATCGTTTTCCTCATCATCAGTCCAAATCTTCTTTTCCGTTCATCTCTTCAGGCACTCAGGAAACTGCACCATTACATCACATTCAGTTTGTAGCCACCATTTCTAAAACAATAAACCTCATGTATAAAGAAACTTCACCATCTTTAACTATAATGCACATTTTGGTGCCTCATCATCGTGACGCAAACCACTTTTTAAAAGAAGAGTACAAGTAAGAGTACTAACAAATTAGCTACTTGCCAATACAGAGTACCGATACGAGTACTTAAAATGCCATTAAGCCTACTTTATACTCCAAATGCAAACAACACACGAAGGCCACTAACCACCTCCGCGTAGCCTCTGTTGATTTTATATCAGTGTTGCTCAACACTCCTACTTAAGTTACCGAGAGTTGGTGGAAAAAGTGTGATGTCCCAGATTCGATCCAACACGCCATGGACCCGGAAAGGATCAATAGTGGAAGAAGGAACCTCTGGTCGATGCTCTGTTAATCAAACGGCCTCACAGGGCTATTGAAGTGCCAGACAGCAGGGCATGCTGGGTAAACACGTCTGTCTCACTGCTCTCAGGTGACGGGACGCTCAGGGTTTGGGACGTGAAGGCCGCGGCGTGTCGGCTGGCCATCCCGGCACACAAGACGGAGATCCTCAGCTGTGATTGGTGCAAATATGACAAGGTACCTCACACATCCAGTTTGCTTCTGTTTTTTTCTTTTGGGTTTTTTTTGGTCCTAAAACTGTCCAAAATTGTTCTGATAGCTTAAACGTGTTTTAATGACTTGAATGCTTCCTGTATTTTTTATTCCCTATTCTACAATTATTTACTCATTTTGGCAAACTGGATGAACACATTAATACAAAATCAGAGTGGGAAAAGTGTGAATCTTTTATATTGAGAGCCAATAATTAATATGTTTTCACATGAAAATACAAGAAATTCCCAGTACAACACCAAGCTGACACAATACCATTCTGCTATGTCAATTTGCATTGTTACAGCAGCCAATGATATTTGAAAGTGCTCAACTTTTTCTTACAGATTAGATTCTTTTCTAAGTTCGAAACAAAACTAATTGACTTGTCGTCTGCAGAATATCGTGGCCACGGGCTCAGTGGACTGCAGCGTCTGTGTGTGGGACCTGAGGAATGTCCGACAGCCCGTCAATCAACTGCTGGGACACACGTACGCCATCCGCCGAGTGAAGGTACGCACGGACACGCATTTCATTGTTCGCCATGGAAAATATTTTGCGTTCATTGAGTTCACATTTCAATTCAATATATTTCATTTTTTACAGCATCAAGTACAAAATACTCATAGCTCCTGTATGTCCTGAAGCATGTAATGAGGTACAGAGAAGAAATGCAACAAATTCTCACAAGGCGGCATTGGTAGTAGTAGTCGAAAGAGAAAACTTCAAACTCACTCACAAAGTTGCAGAAAATCCTTTTCTCAGGTTGGAAGAAGCTTCAATCAGCTGGTCCCATATTGCCTCTAAGGCCCCGTTTGCGCAAAATTTTCCAGTTAAAAGACAAAACCTTTGTGTGATTTGAGTGTCTGTTTACACGATAAACGGCGCTCCGAGTAACTGCAAAGGCAACTTTTTGAATATTTTCCAACTGTCTCTGTGGAAACGGGAAAACGTAACTTTTCTGAAATGCTGCTGCCGTGCGTTGGCACCACAGCTGTAGTAAATGGTTCTTCTGCACATGGGCAAGTAGATGGACAATAATAGCGATATAATAATTCCTCCAGAGTGTCATGACTCCCAGAGTCTATATTCTACTGGACTTGTTGTGTCCGTGTTCTCCCGTTGTTAATGTTTATAGCGTAATGTTCTCTGTGCTCGGATGTGTGGTTTCATTATAGAAACGAACACCACCCACTAGTGGCCCATCGTGATAACTACATCATCTTCAGCATTTCTGCATCATTGTTTTCAAAGCGTTACAGCGTTTTTCTGAAAAGAAAACACAAAAACAATACATTTTCCCTTGTTTACCCTCGTGATTTGTGGTATTTGCCCCTAGCGGGGTTCAGGACTCCAGATTGAGAACTATCAAAGACAGAACAGCAGAGATAAACTCCTACAGTCTGTCCTAACACAACGGTGTGAGACCTGACAGCATCAAAAGCCCTGCGTAAATGGACCTAATGATACCACACACACACTCACACACACCGTATCTTGTATAGTGTGTGAGACGGGACAGATGCAGAAGAGTACCCAAATCCAGGTTACACAGATTAGTCACCACACACGTCACTTCACGCACACGCGGACGTCATTGAGCACGCACACAAGCAAACAGTCCTTACTCACTCATGCACGCACACTTAGTGGGAAAATCTACATCAATCTCTATTTTACTGTTTACAACATCTAGATTAAAGATGAGATTTTCTAATGAATTTAAGGACAAAATACATTTAAGTACTTTAGAAATATTAAAAACAATTTGCACACGTGTTAAATATTTGATTTACTCATTAATATATGGTGAAAATACATCAAAATGAAAATGTTAAATATGTTTTAACTTCCTCAAATTTGTATTATTGAATTGATTCACTGAATTTAAGATCGAAGTACATTAAAATATCTTGAAATACCTAAAACAGTTCCAGTATGTGTTGTAGATCAGATTTCACCTGATTCCAACTCTCAGCTGTGGTTGTGTCCTCACAGTAAATGAATCCGAGTCCTCACACTAATTCGCCTACACACGACTGTGCACAGAGTAAAAAGACGCTGATTTCAGCCAACTGAGCCGCCTCAGTCTGGGTTTTTCCAGGACAGGTGTCACCGATCGATCCGACGAGTCTCTCTACAAACTGCTGGTCAGCGTTTGCAAACACGCCTCATCGAGCGATTAGATTGAGCAGAAACCAGCGAGGGGTGGGCGAGATAAAGAAACAAAAACAGGCCGAGACACTCTCCGTCCGGCTGTCAGATGAACTTTACAACCCTTTTTTATAGGAGAAACAAAAAAGTTTGATTATGAATTGATGTTATAAATAGACTCTGGGTTACTTCATAATGTTGTGTTGTATCATGACAGCTGCTGAGTCTTGCAAATTGAAGAGGAGACAGAAGAAAGCGATCAAAAGAAATGTGTTACATTCTTTTTTGCAAGAAAAGGTGAAGCTGTCGGAAGCACTGAAGATGAACAAATGAATAAATAAATAGATTTTTCAGAGTTCTCTGCAGTCGGTGGCTGCAGCATCTGACTCTTTTCAAACTGCCTGCATGGTCCTTCCACTTTGAATTATGGGAAATCTGCCTGAGGACCGCTTCAAGATGCTTCAAGCTGGAGACTTTTAATGAAAAGCTCAAACAGAGCAGATGAAAAGGTTTTCCTGTGGTGTTTCCAGGATTTAAACAGAAATTCAGGTTTTTGAATGAGAGAAGAGATGATGTTCTCTCAAGCCCTTTTGAGTTTAATACTTTTTTTGTGTGTGTTAAATCTGTGTGAAAGCAGATGCTACTTACGCCTCGTTTACACGACGTTGTAATGATGTCTGATGGTGATTCGCTTTATCAGAGACCATGATCCCATTTCCCTCCATAAACTTACCCCCTTTTTCTCTGAATGTTGTAGAAAATGTCCTGCCTTTTGTTTTCTGTGTTTCTTAACACATAATCTCTGTCACACATTTTTAATTTCACATCATTTTCATATTGCATCATTGGGTTGTGTTTACTTGATATAATGAAATAAATAGAAAAATGAGTTAAAATTCAAAGAAGAATTTTAACCAGTTCAAAAAACACATTGAATTTGAACTTCACCAAACAGAAAACATGATCGCTCTAATTAAAACATTAAAACTGATCAAACTGCGATTTCATTCTTTCCTTCCAGTTTTCTCCGTTCAGTCAAACGGTGTTGGCGTCCTGCTCGTACGACTTCAGTGTGAGGTAGGATCAGCTCCCCCTTTTTACCGTTGCCCATGAAAGTTGTGTGAAGGTTTGTTTTTTCCCGCGTGTATTTATTTATTTATTGGCATGTATTTTACCAC
Organism: Parablennius parvicornis; assembly: GCA_900302745.1. Lineage (NCBI taxonomy): Eukaryota > Metazoa > Chordata > Actinopteri > Blenniiformes > Blenniidae > Parablennius > Parablennius parvicornis. The sequence continues at coordinate 2,386 of OMNM01064592.1, read as the reverse complement.
GTTTTCACAAAAACTAATTGTTTTGAATTGCACGAACGGTTCAGGGATGATTTTTCACCATCCAAGCACCAATCCATTACATTTTGGGGGGAAACAGAGAGGTAAGATAATTACTACATTATCGACTCGCTGTGAGTCACTCAGGGCCGTTAGCCATCTGCTAGCACAGTGCTAA
>OMNM01064591.1:7324-19677 GCA_900302745.1 Parablennius parvicornis | reverse complement strand
ATCTCGATAAGGATCTCCCATCATTCTTCATTTTGTTTATTTGAGGTGAAGGCTTCCTGTGCTTGCTGGGTGAGTGGGGGGTGGGGGGACTGTGCTCTTTCCACTTCTCCATATAGATCTAACCAATCTGCATGCTAATGGTATGGACGGTCTTTAATATGATTTTTTTTTTGTTTTGTGTAAAGATGCACAACAAGTGAAAAGTAAATCGCAGTCATTTACTTTTGCACAGTTAATTACAATTAAAAGCAAATGCTTTAAAACCCATAGTAATGTATAGTTAATAACTGTAAACCATATTTTGGAGTATTTATTTCAGTCAAGAATTTACCCATCAACGATTACCAACTGCCACTAATTCACTTTTTTAATCCAGCAGCTGTGAGCTGGGACGGTTTCCATTTGGAAAAGCCCCGGTTGACAGCGATCACATGATAAAGACCGAAATGCAACATGGTCGCCACCTGCCTGATTGTGGCTGTCACAGTCCAGAATAAGAGTCAACAAGGCTTGTTTAAATTTATATTTACTGCTACACTACGGTCACACGTAAATACTGCGAGACATTTAAATCTTCAGTCTATTTAACTAAAGTATCGATAAGTAAAAAAGGATTTTCAAAAAAAGGTATTTGTGCATGGAGTAGGTGCATTTCTTCATTTTCACTTAAACTTTTGAGTGACGTGAAAACTGCTTCTCCGAGCTCACATTCCCCACTTTCTCAATGGGAAATTCCCAGATTGACAGGCTTTAACAACTAAGCAATACATAATGGCCAATAGTATAAAGCCTGCCACACATGTTAACTGGAATGAGGCCAAAGATGTAATAACTTTCCAATAGTGTTGATTCATGATCGGAGTAACATTAAAAGATCCTTTCAAGAAGTAATAACTGCAGCCAATATTGTAATACGGCATTAATAGGGACTTATTTCCTGGAAGTACCAGTGTTTATTTGGTGCAGCTCTCTTATGAAAAACGAACATAGTGGATGTGATTATATTCATTTATTGAGGATACATACTCCAAAACACTTTTTATTATGGTTGTAAAAACTCTATTTTTTTTTATGATTTCATCACATCATTTTGAAGTTATTCTGTTACTGGTTTTATTACAGATTCAGATTCACCAAACCTATAACACTATTATTATATTATTGGTGGCTACAAGCCTTCAGGTGTATTTTTTCCACTGGGAAAAAAGGATCTTTCCCACCTCCCAGGTAATCATGATTTGAGAATTAGCTGTTGGCTGCTTTTATCATATGCGTTTGTGATGTTTAAATGAGATTTGGGCTCCGCGCCACTGACTGGAAGGTAACTTAAAAGAAACATTAAACATTTATTTACCTTTTTAGAAAGCATCTGATGTGTGTTATCACATTCCCTGCCAGATTATCTTGCCTCTCCAGTTTTATCACATAATTAATATTCAAATAATTATTAGGAAATTGGATGATTACGGAGAACTGTTACACTGAATGAGAAAAAAAAAAGATAGTTTTCAATTTTTTTGGTCACATTTTCTGTGCTGTTCAGCAGGATTGTTTTAAAGCAGCATGTTTTTTTTTTGTTTTTTTTTCAGGCCTCATTAGGACATCCATTAGATGGAGCTGTCCAAGCCGAGTCCTCGCTAGTTTTACTTGCGGCTCAGGTATGTGGTAGAACACTCCAGGCTCTTAAAGAGGGTTTTTAGTGGAACTTTAGTCCGACTGCCTGAGAGGGAAGCTGGGATAATGGGAGAAACTAACATGAACAGGGGAGAGGGGGAGCAGCTCTCACTGCTATTGTTCTCAAACAAGATACTTCACCCCAACCCCCAAACACAGAAAAGAAGTGTGTTGCTGAAAGAGAAAGTTGTATGTTTTTGTTCTGTATTGAATCAGACTGAAACCAATAAACTTATGCATTTATTAATAATTGAGCCACTTATTTGACATTTTGTGATTCACAAACTCACATATAAGGCAGAAAAGATAATATATAATATAAAAAAATATCCCCAGTTTCAATCCAGGATTGGAGTTTTCTGTGCCGGGTTTGCATGTTCTCTCAGAGCCCGTTTACACCGGGCGTTAACATGCGTTTTCAGGTGATACGATCACATGTGTGCTTTCACTCAGGGAAGCATCTGACCACAGAAGGTTTTCTAGTTTGAACAGTCACTGTTCCGGGACGCGAATGCGTTTCGTAACTGCGCGTCGGGCCATTTAGAAGAAGTGACGTAAAAGTAGTAACACAATCCAAACTCAAGTGGTTGGCTCAAAGGGTCTTGATACAAACAAGTGTAAACAGTTTGCGTCAGAGCTCGCCACATGTGACCTGATCAGCCGACATGCAACTTAACTGTTGGTGAAAACGGGCCCTTCTGTCTCTGCAATAACATCACCATCTCCCCCAGATTGTAGCGCTTCTGTGCAGGGACTGCATGTTCTCTCCCAGTCCAAAAAACATGACGTGATTCTAAGTGTCTCAATGTGAATATCTGCGTCTGTGTCGCCTGCGTAGGGTGCACGCCAGAGACGATTGGTTCAAGCTTCCTACAACCCCAAGCCGCATAGAGCGCCCTCCCACTACAACATAAATCTTTAAGGAACCTGTATGTAAAACACAGTTTCTTCTTTGTTATATTGTGTAACAATGAGTAACTTTTCTTTGTGGATAAACTCTTTGGGTCGACGTACCGTCTCTGGGGTGTGTGTTGGACTGATGCCGCTTCGCTTTGCAGGTTTCACTACAAAAGATTGCACTCAGCTCTAATATTGTCCTTTGCTTCAAAAAGAAGCCATATTCTATGTAAATCTCTTGGTACATTTTTTTTTTCTTTCTTTATGATCAATTCATCTCTCTCTTCAGTCTGGCCTGATGCTGTGCTTACTCTGCGAGCTTATCTTTGTGTATATTGCAGACACCTTTGTATTGTATCTCTTAATGGAAAATGTTTCAACTTGGTAGAGTTCTGACATAAAAGAATTGAATGCTGACACACCTATTACTTCCTAAAATCTTTAGGGCTTCACTATTCTCTATCAAGCTTGACTCCCATTCTTCTGGGACTTTTTTATTTGAAAGTTAAATCACCAATGAGAGCAATCCAACTTTGTAGTCTGTTCATACGACTTGTTAATGCTTACAGCAGCATATTGTTTTCCGCTACCATGGCCCTATATGAAAACTACATTTTTAAAGATATTGCTGTATAAATGAAAATGCATAAACGAAAGTTTCTCTTGAAACACCATATAACTGTTCCTAATTACAGGAAGTAATCAATTACAAGCATGTTACTGCCAATAAGTGAGGTGCAGCGTTACTCTGGAACACCCCCACAACACCTAGTGAAGAATACATCTTCCTGAACGGTCTGTATTGCTAAGATTGTGTATTTCAATACACTTCATGAGCATGTCTTTGTGTGTGTATGTGTGTGTGTGTGTGTGTGTGTACACACTCTGTGTGTGAGCTGAAGCTTGTTTCTTTCTCGGCGAGCCCGTGCGGAGCCGCCTGTGCGCCTGCCTTCGGCTCTGCTCGCGTCCTGTTTATCTTCCAGCACAACCTGTTGCGAGCGGTTCTCTAATTGCCATGGGACAGCGCCAAGCACTCCAGCGACAGATGTTTCAGCTGGATGGTGGCTAATGAAGATCGGTTGGAAAGCGTCCACCGGACTATTCTCCGGAGGGCTCGCGTGATTCATTATGCCTGCATTTATGCCAGAGGCCACTGGATCCACATTATCAGCCAGCACAGATCCCAGTAAATTTGAAGGCTTTAGCCATGCACTGAGCCGAGGGCTCCTTATTTAGATGATTAGTGTGTTATTGACACATTTTGTATTCAGAGGAAGCAATATTGTCTCTTAATTAGCCGCTCATTGTTGTCACTGGTTTTCCAGTTAATACCCTTTGGCAGTTTAGCATTTAATGACATTCATCCACAGCCGGAGGAAAAGAAAAGTGGTTTCATTAGCAAACTGTGTTTAAAAACAATGAAAAACACCCATTTTTCCCCCCCCAACAAAAGTTATTATCTCTTAGGTTCTCTTAATTAATGCATAATTACTGTGTTCATTAGTATTGTAAATTGTGGAGACACACTTAAAGGGGAGCTGTTTACTGCAACTGGAGGCATGATACTACTGAGAAAACACTTACACTAACAACAAGCTTAATTTAAATGTGTATACTCACATTTCTGAGCCAAAAACTCTACCTCAGGGAAATACACAGCTATAAGCAAGTGTCTGTGGAATTAGGTGGTAAATATTTTCTTGTTTGTAAGCAGGAAATTAGAATCCTTCCTTTTAAAAGTAGGTCAATTGTTTTATGTAAACGTCTTTCTCAATTCCTTAATATGCTTGCAAAGCAAGTGAAATCATTTTTCTGTAACATAGAATATGAAATTGACATTAGCATTGGATTATTTTCTCTTGGTTTTTGTATATATTTGGAAAAGTATTTTAAATATCTGGATAAAAACTCAATATGTCTGTCCATAATAAATAGTTTTTGGATGTGATATTCTCTTCAAACCTTCATATTTAAAACAAAAAGATCAAATTCCTCAATCCTTTTTACAGCACTCCATGAAATATTCAAAAATGGAAAATTTCAATGCTTGCTGCAAAATATTTAAAGGCATAATTTTTTCTTAGAGTCCGTTAAAAAAACCCAACTCACTATCAATGTTATGATCACATGGTCAATTTTTTGTCAAAAGGCGATGACTTGACCGGAATTTGATTGTATTTCACAATTAATGCTTAACAAGCAACTCCAAATAGATCACAATTATACCTGAATGTCTTCAAAGTCTAATCATCACATGTTATTGATGTCCTTCAAAACATATGATTTCTTATCATAAAAGTGATATGTTCTGAAATAGTTTTAGAGAACGAAGTGGGTTTATATGGTCATTTGCCCAAAGAAGGGTTTAACTCTCACACTTAAGGGTATGACAGATGGCTCAGGCCAAATATTCCATCTCTTTTTGACATTTGTCATTAGAAATCTTAATAAAATGCACATTTATGATGCGCCGAGATTCATTTTCCCATTCTTATGTTTCAAACTAGCTCTCATTAGTCCTCATTATTATCACTGGCGGTTAGAGAGGTGACGAGGCAGACGTGCAGACGGCACTCGAACCGGACAGCTTCAATAACCGTCGAAGCCCCACGAGTGGAGCATGTATGCTAATCACCCCAGAGAGCACAGCCAATTGATTCTAATTGGTTTGCCTCCAATGGAAAAGAGGCGGCCAAGGGGTTACTCTCAAGGTTCAGCTGAATGGATTCAGGTCTAATCCAACTCACAATGAGGCATATGGGACTGTGCCTTTTTTTTCTTTTTTTTTTTTTTTTTTTTTTGCAAATCTGCGGGGCTAGAATAAGCACTAAAGCCCGGGGTTCTCGTCTCCAAAGGGCCTCGTGCTGAATGACTGGGAGTGGTCCGCGAGGGCGAGAACGCATAATGGACGCGCTACCTTTCTGTCTGAGTGAGAATGAATTAAATATGAGACGGTGAAAAACAGAGTGTTAAGACAGATGTGAATGAATGGAGGCATTGAGAGATTTGAGTTTAAGATTCATTCAAGTTTGTGTTTACTTACAAAAAGTATCTTAAAATGTCATGATTCAGTCTGCTTATTTAACAATAAAAAGTGTTATTTTGTAAATTATTTCAACACTATGAAAAACACTATATGAAACAATAAGGAAAAGAATTATAATTTTGCATAATTTTTTGTATTTGGATAGAACTTTCTCAGACCCCCCCAAATAGAAAAGAATAGAATAGAATAGAATAGAATAGAATAGAATAGAATAGAATAGAATAGAATAAAATAAAATAATAATAAGATACTAGTGAAAATAATAATACTAAGACCGTTGATATTTTTGGCATGACTTATAAGATACTTTGTTTTTTTATATTTCATTTCATCAGTACTAATGCAAATTAAATATATGGAAGCTTTATTCTCAATTCAAAAATTTACCTTTTGATTTGTATCCCTTTTTTTTTTTTTTTTTTACATATTTTAATTTGAAAGTGCGAGAAAGTGAAATGAAAACTCCAGAACTTTCTCCACCTCTTGGGAAACCCCAGCTTGATCCGCCCCCCCTACTCTTCTACCAATTCACCCTACACTTCAATTCAACTCAAAAAGTTATATGATTGTCTCATTACTGTTGGTCGGTTTTTTTTTAAAAAGTGACAAAAATTCAGTTTTCTAAAGCAAAAGTTTTCTTAATCTAAATTCTTCTGTGGCATGAACTTGAGGCAACTTTCGTGCGACAAATGCAAAGTAGCAATTCAGAGTTATTCCGTGTGAAATTGCGGCAAATGTTTTCGTATTTTCACGGATTTTTGTGCCTCCAACTAGTTTCAGCCCAGGGAGATAGGGGCAGTAAACAAAGCCACCGAAGAAAATTAATGGATGTTCTACAAACTGAGTGTTGTCCACTAAAATTAATTAAAATTAAATTAATCATTGGGTCTTTTTGCTCAGAAAGAGCCAATGAAATGAGATTCATTTTCACTTGAAACTAGAAAATTTTAATTGGTATTAGCAGATTACACTTTATTTTTTCCCTCCAGTGCAGCTTAAAATATTCATGGAGCTCATTCAGTCTGTGCCCATACAGATGTTGTCCTTCCTTTACACTCAAATTCATAATGACCTCATTCATACTGAGTCCGAGAGAGAGAGAGAGAGAGAGAGAGAGAGAGAGAGAGAGAGAGAGAGAGACAGAGAGAAGCCAAGCCAATCTTGCCCAGTTTGTCCATTGTCAAGGGGCTATTAGTACTCTAGTTTCCTGGTCACATTTGAAGAGCTGGTATTGGTTTTCACTGGAAGCCAGGCCTCTCCAGTGCAGGTGCCCCACAGATTTAGTTTCATGGCCTTTATGCGGAGCACTTGCCATCTGCTTGATCTGTCTGTGTAGGCAGGTCTGAGGGTTGTGAAAGAAATCTTGTGCTCAACTTTCAGATTTTGTGCGAGTGTTATTTGGCAGCTCGGAGAGCTTGAGGAAAACAGTCATGAATTGTGAGGATTTTGCTGCGGGAAAGAACAGACCTTCATTCCCGAATAAAAAAAAAAAAAAAATTCTGATAGTGGCGTCGTTTTGTTCGACTACTTTGACCCAAAAAAAAAAAAAAAAAAAAAAAAAAATGGTCTGTGGAAACAAAGTCACAGGCAAACTATTTCAGACGTGCACTCCTCTGAACGGTATCCTTGCACACCCTTCCTTTCACCTACTTGAAAACATCCCCCAGCTGACAAAAAAACTCAGCACTCCAACAGTATTCCACTCAGAAGACGGAACGAGCTTTGGAAGGAAGATCACGCAAGACAGTTCTTCTAGGGCGAGGAATTTAAAGCATCCAGCGATGTGTACAGCGTCAAGCAGAGTGCCTGGGGGGGCGAGATGGATGCCAATCTCCCTGCTGTTTTGTCACGCTGTTCCTCCTGTCAGCAGACAAAGCTGCCACAGATACAGCTTGTATATGGAGACTGACACCTCTCGCTCTGGGACTTGGGTAAACACAACACGCACCTGCGTGATTGACGCCGAGACTCTTTTGCCCGGTTGCATCTGCGAACCACGGAAAAATCTGGCAGAAATGTGCACTGTGCAGACACCTACGACGTCTCGGGACGTCTCACAGGGGATCACGAACTTCTACACGTGCTGCTGAGACAGTGACGATGACGATCAGGTCCAGTGACCACCGTTTGGTTTTCGAGCTGATCACCTATAAGTCTATAGAGCCGTGTTCCCACGTGAATATAAATAAACGGCAGTGACGCCAGAATAACGGCAGAGTGAATCCCACAAAATCTCTTGTTACTGACGGGCCAAGAGTGCAGCTGCTGGAAATAGTCTGCAGGTTTTTACCAGGTCAGCTGACAGACTTTGAACCTGTGACATTCTGCATTTGACTCTGGTCAAACTTTATACTTCTGCTGTTCCTCAGACAAAAAAACCAAAAAAAAAACTGCTTTAACATCAGTTTGGAAGTACTTAATTAACATTGTCATTGTAATTGTTAATGTAAATTTATTCACAATTCATCACAATGACGGTGCATGCAGAACAACAGACAACCAAAGAAATGTTGTTTTAGGACTCTCTTTTCTATCATCTTTATATATGTTTTTATTGTTGTCATATGTTTGTATCCTTGTATGGTTGTACATGAGACAATGGATGAAAATTAGCATTGTGCTAAATCCAGTATTTTTAAAGTAACCTTGTGATAATTGTGCACTAATATGCACTGTCCGGTCTAAATAAACTAATAAATGAAATGAAACAAAACGAAAGACATGTTCTTATTCAAACCTTATAACCTGTCGACATAGTTATTAATCCACGCAACCACTTATCAAGAACATCCAACCAGTAATATATGCACCTATAAGAGAGAGTTTACTTTTTTAATCAACTGCCACTGTAATGCCTGTTCTGCTTTTCTTCCATCTAATTTTAATATGAAGTTTAAGTACAGCTGGAAATCTGAAAATGTGGACATTATGAACTGAAGCAACACATTTAAACTGCACTAGTTAGCAAAAACAATAGTTTAAGGATTTCAGAGAAATCACCAGTGTTGTATTTAGCACACTATCAAATTACCAGTTACCGTCACACTACTTTTTTTCTGCGTGGCACGTCTGATTACAACTTCAGAAGTGGTAATTACTTGTGATTCAGTTGGATTTTTACTCACTACTGTTGTCATACACATGGAAACTGCTGGAACGTTATATGGAAGCTGTCAACCTGTTGGCTCGTATTTTACTAAACTCTTGTTACTTGTTAGAACTATTGCAGCTTATATCTTTTAAACATTACTAGTACAAAACTGAATAGGCTGAATGCTGGATTGTGCCATTTTTCTTTTAGTACATTAAAAGAAATTTGTGTAAATGGCTATTAAGACCCGTTGGCAATAAAATAGTAGAACTCATATTTGGTGCTTTTCTTTCTTGAAATATGATTTTTCGTGAAAAGATCTGTTTCTACTTTAAATTGATCTTCATGATACAAACTAATTGAACTTTTTATTACAAATAATCAACATTTTTACCTTCCATTTACTTTTATATATGCTAATTTCATCAATAATCACTTCATGCATTTAGTTTAAGTAGGCTGGATTATTGTAACGGTGTGTTTACAGGTTTCAGTAAACACCTGAGCTTCAATCTCTGCTCTGGCTGCCTGTGTGTACCAACAATACATCTCTGTAGTGCTCTGAATGGTCTCGGGCCATTTAGATTTTTGCCTATTAATGGGCTTCTCCAATAGGTTTATAATAGTGATAATAATCGATTTTATTTCAAGGTGCATTTCTTGGCACTGAAGGACACCGTACAATCAGTAAAAAAGGGCATTAAAAACATTAAAACAACAGTAAAAACAACAGCACTTCTCCCCGATACCTGGATGTGTCATGCTTCTGAACCACCTCTGGTGCCAGCCTCACATTTTGAGAATCACCAAGCTTTCAAAAGAGACTAATAATTTATTAGTAACTGCATTATGAAGATTTTCGTCTCTCGGATTTCGTACCACCCAGACTAAAACTACTGTGGAACAAGACTCTTTATTTACACATGGTAATCAAAAAAAATACTTCCCTGCTACAGGAGAGAGAAAATAAAGTCTTGCAAATTACTCCAGTCAAAGGTAATCTGCATTGACAAGCGGCTGCGTCACCTGGAAAAAAAGCGAGGTGAGAAGAGTTGTGTCTTCTGCATGTTTAAACACCTGCAAATTCAGATTCAACAAATTCGGTTGTAATTTATGACTTTCTCCGCGCGCTGACAGTCGCCACATGCTGCCGTCACATCTTGTTTCATTCCAAGAGAATCTGGGTCAGGAAAAGTGGAAAGATTTGGAAAGCAAGAACAAATAAAGCTCAACACGGGAAAGCGTATCCTGGGTTTAATCAGAAATATCGCACATTTTTTATGCTTTTTCTTCAGTTCATGTCTCGGACTCTCAGCTCAGTAATGTCTTAGCTTATGCAAAGAAAGCCATCAACTGCTGAGGCATGGGTGCCTGGGGAGGACAGACAGTTTGCAATTGTGTGCCACATTTCGGTACATGTTGCAGAGAAAGAAAAACGCAAAGCTGATACTTCGCCACGCTACAGCCCCACCGCATAGCAACCGTGTGTTTTTCAGTTGGTATCCATTTGGAGATGACACAAACTGTTGAACACATGTGAGAAAGGTGCGTGCATTGATAGATTTTAAAGGTCGCAGGCAACCGTGAAAGCAAAGGTAGCGTGGGAAATGGCCGGGGCGAACACACATGGCTATCGCATTTTTGGTTTGAGGGAAACAACTTGTCAACTTTGGAATGTTGACGCAAAAACAAATGTCAACACTAATTGCTTCTACTGTTGGACAAAAACATTGAGATTGTGGCCAGTGTGAGACACATAAATCTGGCATGTTTGTCCTGCCAGACAGTGTCGGAATGGCTCACAGTTTGTGGGTTTCTGTGTCCTTTTATTGTTTGCGATTTGCTGGTTTCCTCTCGTCGCTTGGCGTGTGCTGGATTCACAGTTTAAAGACGTTTTAAAGTAAACACATACTATAGCTCAGAATCTGGTCGGGTTCTTGTGTGGCATCCAACAAAAACAGAAGCAGAATTTATTCCAGTTGCGACGGGGAGGGGGGGGGGAAGTTTCTCATGATGACTTTGTCTCAACAGCTCGCCGCATGCCAAAAGCTCGGTTGGTTTACATACCTGATGATCCCGCAGTGTAAACCGCATGATGAATGTGCTACAAAAATACCAAGGCATAGTCTTGCAATTTAACAGTTTAATACAACATCAGCATGAATGAAAACTTTGCTTTTCAAAGAAGGGTCCTGTGGTAACTGTGATCCTCGTGTTAAGGGCCCTCGAAGTCAATGCAAAGTGCAGTGTGAGAGTCCCTGCTCCACTCAGACGGACGCACTTGTTTTTCTGTGTGGTGCTTCAGCTTCAAGATGCACTTGTGTGCATTTTCTCACACACGAGCTGTTGTTTGAAACTAAGTCTCTAGTCTATTTTTATCGATACAATCAAAATAGGCTCTTTCATTGAAACTTTATACATTTTGTGATTGACCAACACGTCTACATGAAACAAAAAAAAAAAAAAAGGTGGAAATGGTATTTACTTATCTGTGAACATAAATATTCACTTATGCGGCAGGATTAGTTCACTAATGCTAATATTGAGAATTTTTTTAGAGAAGTCAAAAAGCAGAACTGAACTCCAGGTGTCACGTTCACTACTGCTTGGCAAATCCAAAACTATAGGGCTAAGAGTAACGCGTAAATGTAGCTGTGTCTGTAAAAGAATGGGGCAATGGAGGAATTGTCATCATATTTAAAACATGAATACATAAGTGGATAAGTGCAAACCTTGCACTGGAGTATGCATAGATCGATTTGATGGATATTCGATACTGCTGGTGTGCACATCCAAGCAAACATGTATTACGGTAGTCGCCAGTGGACGGCTGGCCATAAGTGGTTCTCCCAAACCACTGAAACAGTGAAGTAGTTAATACACGAAACTGTTGACTCATCACCCTACAGGCCAACTGAAAACACAGACGCTAACTAGCCTCTGGTATTGATCCTACTGGGAGGTTCTTGGATATTCTTGGTCGGCATTACAGGATTTAGTGGTGAGGTTTACCACAGTATCATCTGAACCTGGAAAGTGCCAGAGGCAGCAGTTGTGAACAAATTTAGAATTTGCAGATGTTGGAGTTTATGTTTCAGATGGCTTTGGGTTCCCTCATATTCCGATGCGCCACACATTAGCGGAAGCAAATCCTGCAGGTCCGGTATCAGGTGGTGAAACATTCAGTGCCCGAGAATCACCAGGGCTGTCTTCATACTTTTGGCAGGTTTGGTTCAGTTTAAAATGAATTTGCGTCTTTCTCTCGGTGCTTTGTAGTTCGAGAGGTGTGAATGCCGCCATCCAAACCTCAGTGCACACCAAAGGAGCTGGCTAGGATCTTACAAGGTCGTGTTTCACTTGACTTCAAAATGAACTTGAGAGTAGTTTGAATAAACAAGTGCAGCCCCAAACCAAAGACGTCCATAGGGAGAACACGCTGGATCTGACAGCTGTCAAATCTTCCATCGAGTGTTGTTTTGATTAGTTCCAATATCGTATGAGGTGATCTGAACTTACGAGAGTTCTCCATCAGAAATCCCAGAAGTGTGTTCCATCCAAACCCCAGTGTTTGTTTCAAGTGTTTATTTTGCCATCTAGTTTCTGGTATTCCTATGGTTTTTTTTTTTTTTTTTTTTTTTTTTTTTT
>OMNM01064587.1:3567-15989 GCA_900302745.1 Parablennius parvicornis | reverse complement strand
CCCCCCCCCCCCATCAAACATTGCCCCTCCTCTCCAAGAGCCAATGAGTCAGTGATTGTTATATTTATGGGATCTCTCTCCTCAAAGATCCTGTTTACAATCTTGTCAACATGCTGCTCTGTTTGAAGGAGACAAATATATTCAATTTATGGCTCCGCATTGACTAAAGCAAACGCAAAACTTCATACTTGTAAACAGCCTAATGGATTGAAGTGTCCAATTCAGCGAAGCGACGGATGGTACAAATGAGCGACACTGAGGAATAAAACAGATTCTGAAGCAGTGCGTGACAGGCAGCGTAATGACACGACGCTCGCAGGGCTTTGGTTTTTGATGTGGATTACTGGGAGCGACAAAGAAAACAATAGTGTGACAAAAGGCTGACATGACGGCAGATATCAACTGCTATTAAAGACCCTGAAGCCCAGACAGAAATAGTTTCTCACTCATCTAATTTACTCTGGATGGGAAGTGAGGCAAAGTTTAAAACATTGTTTCACAAGATGCTGGCATATTTAAACAGGAACAATTGAGGAAACATAAAGAAGCATGATTCAAGTGGAATATCGAAATGTGTTCACTCACTTCCAATCCCTTTAATAGTGAATCACACAATGACACCAATCAACTCACTAAAGGAAATGGAACATCGACAGCTTTGGGATAATGAGTAGTGAAGATACTGTTTTTATAAATGGAGTCTGATGGTTTCTAAGTGACAGCACCCTTCATCCATCTGTACACCCACTTCATACAAATGAATGCAAAAAGGTTTGCACATATATAAACAGGGATAAATACAGGGCTCTTTTACATATTCATCGGAAACTGTCAATTTAGCACATTTACCTTCATGAATATGAAACACTGTACATTAATGTACAATGTGCACTGCAAATTTAAATGGTCTGTTAACACTTGCAATGTTTATTAATGCATCTGTTTTAACAGGTTTGTAAATCTTCTGGTGCTTTATCAGAGATGCTGTTGTTATTGTCACTGGAGACATTTCCTCGGCTGGCTCTAGTCACTTTTTTTTGCAGACTTCATGATCAGTTATTTCTGTGTTGTTCTCAAATTTTGACTGATCATTTCTGAAACTGCATTACTTCTGTTATCCAGATCTATTTGTAAGACTCCAATATGTGTTTTTCTCTTTTGCCTTGCTTCATTGTGTTTTTACTGTAAAGCAGTCTGTGCTTCTACAGATTGTCTCCTCTCTCTCGCCAGACGTTTGCACTTTGTGACCAGGTGGGAGTTTTGCGATCCGGTGGGCAGGCGGTCGAGGTGTGCTGAGCAGAGTTCTTGGCTGGAAGGTAGGAGTATGAGCTCTGGGTGGATCCGTGTGCAGACAGACTGATCCGGAGCGAGTTTCACTGAGGATGGAGGAAGGAGAAGGATTCGTCAGCAGCATGGATTCAGAACACAAAACTGTCAAGTAGTCAAACGGCCGCCTATTGTTGTACTATGGTCCTGTGTGGAGTGAAGTCTGAAGTCTGGTTAAATAGCACTGGAAATCATCAGGTAACAATCTCCACCAGGAAACTGCAGTTAAATGAAATCCAGGATATTTATCCAGCCAGTTCCTTCTCTTCTGTCAACAACTGCCTGACACGCCCACCTGAAGAGCACAAACAGAGGAGAGACAGAAACACTGTGGGGCAATAGTCCATATAAGGTTACTGCTGAGTGGGATGTGATTTCCAAAATTCAATCACTGACATTGTCAAAAGACAGCTATTTTATGTAAATCTCCCATCATCTTTGAGCAGCCACCTTCTTTAAACCAACACACACCTGTAGCTGAAATATTCCAGTTTTTCAATTATTCCAGAATGAGGGAGGAAGGTTCTTCACACCACATTAAGAATTGATTTAAGAGCTGCTGTTAGGGTACCACACACACTGAACGTACTGAGTTTAGCTGTTACTTATTGTTTTTCAATCAAAATCAACTGCTGAACTTTGGAGCTTTTACAAAATCTAGACAAGCCTCAATTGTGAGGAAACTGGAGAGCTTTAAAACCAGCTGGAGGCAGATGCTTTTTATTCTTCTTGTAATATTTGTTCTGTGTGTTGACTGTGTCTGATTCATTTGTATATTTATTGTTGTGAATAAGTCCAGTGTGTGAATTAAACATTCATATTAAACGTGAAAGAAGAAAGTTATCAATGATTACATTGATCTTTCCAGCACAAAAAAAAAATAATAAATCGTGAAAAAAGGAAGATGACAAGCTGGTGTCAAATTACAAGTTGTTGATGCTGCCTGATTGACTTGAAGTTTGAAAAATGGAAAGGTACTCTAGTCTTAGATTACTCATTGTCATACTAGTTACAGGTCTCTGATCCTCTGCAGTTTGGAGATTCTTTAATCAAATCAAACTTTACTTATACAGCACTTTTCATACAAATGTTGAAGCACAAAATCGTCACATACATTAAAAAGAGAAATAAAACACACACACGCATGCACGTGCAACCATACACACACACACCATCAACCCCAGCTACCTGAATCAAAATATAAAATACTGACATACTGATGAGCCAGCAGAGAAAACGCCATCCTCGGGCGCCGATCAGCTACAGCTAGCCTGCAGCTATGGAGGTCCTCGCCACAGCGGACCCCCAACCCAGCCAACAGCTGTGAGGGGGGGGGGCTCCGTCACAGTGGACAGCCGGTCAGGAGCCCACACCATGGTCAGTGAACCGCAGGGCAGAGCCACCACCGTCGTGGCTAGAACAGTCCCCGGGACGACGCCCCCATAGGTAGACCAGACGACTCCCGATGCGGAGGGCCCCCATGAGGAGACACTGGTGTAAAATAAATAAGAGCTTATCAAATTAATCAATAAATGAAAGAAAAAAAATTTAGTTAAAACATTGGCTACATCAGAAAGATAAGGAATATAAGAAGTAAGTAAAATAATCAACCTATTGAAAATAAATAGGAGCTCATTAAATTAATTGATAAGTGAAATGAAATGAATTATGCTAAAATGTTGACGACATTTGAAAATTAACGTATTATTTAAAAGCTAATTTTAAAAAGTGGGTCATGAGCCTGCTTTTAAAAACACCAACCATCTCTGCGGCTCTGAGCCCCCCCGGCAGACTGTTCCACAAGCGTGACAGAACGGGGCCTCACCATAGGTCCTTGTTCTGACATCAGGAACCCTTAAAAGGTCGGAGCCAGAGGACTTCAGGGACCACCAGTGCTCATATTGTAAAAGCAGGTCAGAAAAATAAGAAGGCCCAAGACCATTAAGACATTTAAAAACTAATAATAAAATATTGAAAACAATCCTGAAGTGCACAGGGAGCCAATGCAATGACTTTAAAATAGGTGTAATGTCCCGTCTTCTGGTCTTCATCAGCACTTGTGCTGCTGAATTCTGAAGCAGCTGAAGGCTGCTGTTAGTTTTCTGGGAAAGACCAGAGAGCAGGGCATTGCAATAATCTAAGCAACTGGATATTAAAGCATTCATCAGCAACTCCGTGCTGGTCAGAGAGAGAAATGGGCGGACTCTGGCGATGTTCTTCAAGTGATAAAATCCTGTTTTTATTATATTCTTAATATGGGGAATAAAATCAAGCTCAGAGTCAAAGAGAACACCCAGGCTTTTAACACACTGCAAGGTTTTCCAGTCCTGCAGTGATGGTAAAAGCCTCTCTTCAGGGCCGATAACTAAAACCTCAGTTTTGTCCTTGTTGAGCTGGAGGACGTTGTCGGCTATCCATGACTTTAAAAATACAATTAAAAAGGGCGTCTGATGGCCCTGTGTCATCAAGAGACCCGGCGATGTGCAGCTGTGTATCATCAGCATAGGTGTGAAAGCTGATGCCATGTCTCCTGATGATGTCCCCAAGTGGCATCATGTAGAGATTAAAAAGTGTTGGACCTATAATTTAACCTTGGAGAACTCCACACTTGATTGTATGGCTTCTTGAGGACCAAGTATTCATACTTACATAAAATCAACGATCTGAGAGATAGGAGGAGAACCAGTTAAGAACAATGCCTGAGAGTCCTACCAGGGTTTGAAGCCTCTTTAACTAAATATGGTGATCTACAGTATCAAAGGCAGCACTACGATCCAGTAGCACCTGAAGCTAAGATCCAGTAGCACCTGGAACTAAGATCCAGTAGCACCTGGAGCTAAGATCCAGTAGCACCTGGAACTAAGATCCAGTAGCACCTGGAGCTAAGATCCAGTAGCACCAGGAGGTAAGATCCAGTAGCACCAGGAGGTAAAATCCAGTAGCACCAAGAGGTAAGATCCAGTAGCACCAGGAGGTAAGATCCAGTAGCAGCAGGAGGTTAAAATCCAGTAGCACCACAAGCTAAGATCCAGTAGCACCAGGACGGAAAGCTTCTGAGTGTCCATGTTACACCTGATGTCATTAACGATTTTTACCGGGCCTATCTCGGTACTGTGGTTCATCCTAAAACCAGACTGATTTTTCTCTAAAATATCGATTCTATTTTAAAAGTTATTTAATTGGATTAAAACCAGTTTTTCTAAAATATCCTTAAAAATGTTAAGTTGGGTGCTAAATGACGCCTCTTCAGAAGGGGCCTCACCACCACCGTTTTAAAGGCAGCAGTGAAAACACCATCTGCAAAGAGTAATTCATGATGTTAAGAAGCTCAAACTCAAAGAACCCATAAAATATTAAAAAAACCGCGGTGGGAATGGTGTCTAAAAGGCAGGTTGTGGTTAACTTGGGAGAAAGCTGGACAAAGTATCTCCGTGTCAACAAGGGCAAAACTCTCCAGTGTCTCCTCATGTAGGATCAAAGGTTCAGAAGCCTTAAAAATAACTTGTTGAGATATAAGACCAGTTCTTATAGCATCAATTTTACTCCTGAAGTGTCTGCAAAGTCCTCCCATAAACGTCTGTTAAAATTTTAGAGGATTTATTAAAATCTGTATAAAGTGGAACTGAAAAAGAAAAATCGGGGATTTCTTTTTTTTTTATCTGAAATAACTTTAAAAAAATGAGAAATTCTTGATAGTTTGACTTTATTATTATAGATTTTGAGTTGTTTGCAGTAGATTTGATGGTGAATAGTTAATTTAGTTTTCCTTTCTGCACTCCTGTATTGCCTCTTATCGTTTCCTCGTGTCTCCACGGAGGCAGAGGTTTGCTTTTAATAATTTTTGATTTTAGTGGATCCATTGAATTTAAGCTTGTCATCAATATACTTTTAAGATTATTTACAACAAAATCACAGGACGCAAGATGTTAGCAGGAATGCGCTGTAAAATTTGCATAAAATTTGCAGCCACTTCAGAAGTAAGATAGCGTTTCCTCATCGTTCTCACAGGGGCCTCCCGGTGACTAAAATGAGTGATGTCAAAAAAGACACAGTGTGGAAGGACACAGCCCGCTAAACAACAGAGGATACACTGGTCAGTGGTCAGGCCAGAGGAGATGACCAGGTCTAGGGTGTGACCTCTGGTGTGAGTGGGCTGTGAGACGTGTTGTTTAAAATCCATGCTGTTTAAAAGATTCATAAAATCATTGGAAGCGCGATCAGACTTGTTATCTATGTGTAAGTTAAAATCATTGGTTATTACAATCTTATTGTATTTAGCATGTATGATTGATAACTAGTCTGAAAATTCACTGATAAAAGAAGATGAATACTTAGGGGGTCTATGAATTGTATTACCTAAAATCTGAGGGCTGCTAAAAACAAAGACGTGGTGAAACTGCCCAAAGAAATGCCCTTTTTTCAACGTGTGTTGCAGGTGATTAAGGCAGTTTTCTCCCTCCCCTAACTGAAAATAGAAAGTAAAAATTTGGTGGTGAATCCTCTGTGAGAAGAGCTGGAGCATCAGTGCCACATCAAGTTAATGTTAAGAACAAGCAGTCGAGTTTGTTATCTAAAATGAGGTAATTTATCATAAAATTTTCGCTGGCAAGAGCTTGAATGTTATAAAGGGCCATGTTGATGGTTTGTGTATGTTTGTGTTTATTCACAGGTGGAGCTTAGGGTGTGGATGAGGTTGGTGAGGTTGACGTTGTGTGTGTGGAGATGTTATGGCGCATTGTGGTGATGAGAGGGATTGAAGAGGCAGCGGTCCGGAGTGGCTAATCAGGAGGTCCGGGACAATTCCCGGTGGGTCGGTCTGATGTTTGGGCTGTGGGCCGGTGTTTCCATTTTCTTTTTTTTTCTGTTTTTTTCTGGCCGATGTTCAATCACAGCACTGGGACCACACGCTGTGTCTGCTGTCACTGGGCCACACCATATGGGGCCACCCCTAGCAGCTTCTTCTTTTTTCTTTTTTTCTTTTTTTTGCAGACACACCCTGATGACATAGCATGTCCACGCGCACAGTCAGTGGCTTTGAAAGATTATAATTCCATGATTTTAATAGGTCTTGATCTAAAGTGGGCCGGTCTGAGGTATGAAACTCCAGGGCTGAAAATGAGTCCCACTCTGGCCCTGGTTGTGTTAGTGGAGAGTTGATTTAGAGAACAGTAGGGGGAGCTCTTGCCAATCGATCCATGTTGTGGTGTGGCGAGTGAGGAAGAGAGGTAGGGCGTACACCAGGAGTAGCTCGTCAGTCCTGGTGCATATGATGAAGAATGACAAAAGTAAGCCCAACTATAAATGACGTTCTGACAAAATATCAAGAGGAGGAGAAAGATAGTTGGTGCAACACTAGCAACTGCATCAACAGCAACTTCATCACCAGAGACATTTGGACGAGCAGAGTGGAATGATGTCGCTCAGTAGTTTACCTGCTCAGTGGATCTGGAGGATTTTACTTTGAGCTGTGCTACATGCTACATGCTACATACTACGTACGATGTGCTATGTGCTATGTGCTACATGCTAAAGACTGTCAGGCTCACACACCAGTGATGCTACATGCTAAACATGATTAACGTCTGATTGATGCTTGTTAACAGCTCAGTCCCTCGGTCTGCAGTCTCGTCACATAGTGCAGTGTGTAGATAGACACCACACAATGTACTATGCATACTGTAGATTTTAAGTGCGTGTTCACATTCCCGTTTAGTTTGGGCGACATGAAAATGCCCACAAACTCTGAATCGGTGCTAACAAGAGATCTCTGAGGCCTGTACTACAACACTGGATTTTCTCCTATCGAGATAACTTCAAGATTAACCCTGGGTTTTCTGTACTACGACGCTTGATCACTTCTCACCAGGATAAATCACCCCGGTAACTGACGCTGAAAGTCTAACCTGCTCCGGACCACGTATGTTCTCGATAAGAGGTCAAAGCTCTGCCTCCTGACCGATCAGACCTCTTGGAAAATGACCTGCTCAAGGATGATTTGAAAGATGTTTCTCTGTTTATCACATTTCCAGGTCTGTTCACCCCCACGAGGGTTGATCTGTAATAATGAGGTTCATGATCACACCTGATATAACTGCAGAAAAATTAATTTATGTAACGCAGAACTACTCGAGCCGTCGCAGTGATTAATTAATATTCCAACACAAAACACACTCACACAGAGGAAACTCAGCCTCAAAACAACTGGATGGAAACTATAAATAAAAAGAAGAGCAGTGAGGAAGTTCTGCCCGACTCGTTTCTGCTGTAATAAAGTGGAACTGAGTTTATCACAGTGCTGTGCTGAACGTTGTTATCGTCGATGAATTTATATGGTATAATCTGATGAAGTCACATTAACAAGTCAGGAATGTTCTGGCTTTGACTGCAGCAGCAGTGCTGCTTTTAACCTGGTGGATGAGTTTTAATTGTTCATTTTCTCAGAATATTTGATCTTTTATTAGCAGCACAGTTTCTCTGTGTGTGTGATTGGTCAGATGCTGCAAACTCCGCCCCTTTCATGTGAACGCGCAGAAGTATTTCTGGGTTGAACCAGCAAGTTTATAACGTGCTTCATAGTAATGACTATCAGAATCGCACGTGTCTTGATAAGTCAAAAACAGAGAAATCCTGGATATGTTTATCAGTTTGTAGTACAGGCCTCTGGTCATGTTGAAATGCTCAGTTTCTCTTCTTTTGCAAACCTTTCTAGTGGGCAGGGTGTGAGGACGTGATGTAGTGCGCAATGCATTCTGGGAAGTAAACAAACAAAGCTTACCGCCTGAATCAGAAGAAGCAGACTCAGAAAGAAAAACTTGGAAAATATCTCCCTGGCAGATGAGGAGTGGTGAGGAAGAAGTAGTGAGGAAGACTCTCATTAATGTCTGGTCTGAAGACCTTATATGGCTGTTGTTTGAGGTTACCCATTAGCCATGAGCTCACTAGCCTAGCCAAAACGTGCTAAAAGGCGGGAGTTCCTCTTTCAGTCCGGACCAATCAATGAGCCGTCCTTCTTCTTTACTTCCTCTCTGGTCAGTGTCACTGGTCAGCGGTTTCTCTAGAGTGAACGCGAACGGCATTCGAATCAATAGAACGGGTGAAAATTCTCAGCTCCTCCATCCCAAGTGAACTCAGTCCCGGATTTTCTGAATGTGAATGAGGCACGTAGCGTCGACATAGAGGCATTGTGAAGGTGGTTCACGTATAGCCTTTACATAAAGTTTGCGTATGGAGTATGAATTAAGCTTTATGGCATTTATTAACTACTCGTATAGACTCGTACCATTTAGAGAGTGGTTGAATAAGTTTTATTTCCCGTGTATATGGGACAACCTAGAAGAGCTGATTA
Source organism: Parablennius parvicornis (assembly GCA_900302745.1). Classification (NCBI taxonomy): domain Eukaryota; kingdom Metazoa; phylum Chordata; class Actinopteri; order Blenniiformes; family Blenniidae; genus Parablennius; species Parablennius parvicornis. The sequence goes on along the minus strand of OMNM01064587.1, from coordinate 7,318 downwards.
TCATAAATGATGTCGTTGAGCACAGGGTTGAGCCGGATACTCGTTTCATTCAGCTCGACTCTAGCTCACGTTGCTCAGTACTCATTAGGTTTTCTTCAGCTCTCCTATATTTCAGTTTGTATGATATATGAAGTTACTTGGTGAACTTGTTTTTGTTTTTGACAGAGCTGAAAACGGCTCGTGTTGCGTCGGTCACTGCCTCCACTCCAGTCGGTTTTTTACCGTCTGCTTGCTCTTAGTTTGGCTGGTAATGTAAAGTCAGTTGGAAAACTTTGCTTGTACTGAACGCCAGTATTGCCAGATCAAACTGACAGTTTCCCGCCCAATCACATCTTAAAACCCGCCCATCCCAACAAAAACCAGCCCAAACCTCAAAGTTGACAGAATCAACGTCTTTCCATTAACTTCAACAGTGTTGACAACTTGAAGAACTATTTACAGTCTCTGGAAGACAGGTTAGCTGGCTAATACATGGATGAATCAAACCTCCTCAACAACTGTTGGGGAGGTTTGAAAGTGGTGGATGAGAGAAAGAGCTGTTTTCACAATATTAAAAGCTCTTTTCACAATATTAAAAACCCACCAAATGTGGACAAAAGCAGCCCAAATTTTAATCACCAGCCCAATGTATTTTTTCACCGCCTATCGTAAACAGAAATTACTCAATCTGACAACACTGCTGAACGCGGTGCTTTTGAGAAGAATACAGTGAACAAGGCTGACATATTATTTCCCTGTTTGCCATCACTGGATGTTTACATGAATCACCAAGTTCACACTGATCATTAAAAAATAAACAGTCTTAAATAGTTCCTTTACTATTGTGATCAAAAACATTAAATCTCAATTATGAGGCTGTTCTGTAAATAGTTTTCAAATAAACAATAAATAAAGCAACTTCTAATCAATCCATATCAATTTCAGACTGAAAATGATGTGTCGATTTAAGCCCCACCCAGTTCTAATGGAACCACGCCCACTTCCAGTTTAGACCCCGCCCACTCCAAGTACAAATACATATATATATAATTTAGATGTTGAACAGATACAGACACAGATACAGGTAGTGGTGTACTTGCTCATCCCTAGTTGAGCAGCCTGATTACTAACCAACTAACTATTCATAGATAATTAGTACCCTTTTGCTAAAATTCCTTTATCCCGAAGTGACAAACCCTATTTCTGTGGAATTCGAACCTGCAAACTCCCAATTCAAAGTCTGCTGCTGTTACTCCTGGAGGCCACCACTGCTCTTTTAGTCTGGATCACATGTAGTCACGAATTGTTGGTTGGTTGGTTGGGTCGCAACGTTGGTCCAGTAGCAGAAATAGGTCTTGACAGTTTTGATGTGTTTTATTCAAGTGACATTGATTTTTAATTCCGTGACTTCTTTTACCAACTGGTCCTATATTTACCCAACATCATACTGATAATTCAATGTTCTGCTCTCCAGATTCAGTGGACCAGATTTTTACTGACTTGTAAAAACATTTCTGTCGTGGTTTTCTTCCACAATAATACTGAGAAAATAGCAACAATTACACTTCAACGTTATGATCCATTATTCACAGTCAAAATTGTAAAGTAATTTTCACCTGTTTAGGCGTCATTTCCCTCTTGACAGCTGGTGTGATGTGACCATTCTGGAGAGCTTCTCCTCCTGTTTCAGTGAATGTGACGAGTGGCGAGGAGGGCCGGGGTGGGCGGGTGGTGTGAACGGGGGGATTTTGTGCTCACGTGTTGATTGGTTGGTGGGCGGATGTCTATTTGCACAGTGGTCTTTCAGGTTGGCGGTAGATTCCCCTGTTGGGGCGAATCCCCGGTGTCACAGGCACTTCTTTTGCAAATTTTTCCTCCGACACAAAAGACATAAAAGAGTCAGTGGTAATTGGCTGGGTTTACAGGGCTTTTATTTTGGTTGTCTTCATCAAGCACTTTCCTTCTCTCCTTCAACGTCTCTCGCTGTCATCCCTGTTGTCTGTTTTCTTCTGTGATTTTAATGACCCTGAATGTCCACCATATTTGTCCCAATTACATGGCCGATAACGGTGCAGTGACCGACATTCACAGACTTAATGAATGAAGACTAAGTGTGTGTTTCCCTTCCCACCCAGCTGGTTGGTGGACTGTCTGACCGGGAGTAGGACGGGATGAGATCGCAGCTAATTTCACGAGCCTGTTTAATAAGACTCGTCTCAAAGCTGTGTGCTTATAGTCTGCATGTGCTTCCTTCTCCATGAGTGTTGTGGATCAGTCGCACGGCGATACGCTCGTGAAACAAGCTGAGGATTAAACTTACAGCAGAGCAGCATCATTAACTGCATATAGTTAAATGTTAATGGGCCCGCCGCCGCCGGCGAGCGCAGAGGGAGGAAGGGATAAAACTGCAAGAGCAGACAAAGGGCGACGAGAGGGAACGCAGAGGAGGGTCGGCAGTTTTTTAACCTTTATTTATGCAGAGATGGCTGACGGAGGGAGTTTAGCATCCGTGCACTTCACACTCGCGCTCATATCCAGAGGTGGGAGCTGCTTCCGCCTGCAGCCCCACCATCTCAAGGAAATACTTCCATATAAGCAACGAAGTGACTTCATTTCTTCAACTGCCCTTAAATCAGAAAAAGAATCCCACCCTCACAGGAAACAGTTTCAGGTGATTTCAGAGACCTACACCTTCACCTTCACCACTGAAACTTCTGCTGAACCTCAACAAACCCAGAATCAAGAAGAATAGATGGAGACCAATGAAGAAATTAAGTCTGAGTCTGGTTGTGCAAAAAGTCCCATCCTCTGGTTCTGGTTCTGATAAAAGGGAGTTTTTCCTCTCTTCTGTTTGCTCATGTGGAATTGTTGGTTTTTTACTGTAAAAGTATCTTGAATTGGCGGAGTTGTATTAAGAACTATAGAAATTAAGCTAAACTGAATTGAACGTGTGGTTTGGCGTTGTGCTCAAGGGCACTTTGACAAGGCAGAAAGGGAAACAGGTACAAGAACTCCTTTGTCTCTAAAGCCATTTCCCTCCAGAAGTCAGGACAGGGTAGGAGGAGTCAGACTTAATTGGATTTAATTGTGGCTTCTCACTGAAGACAGGAACTTCCACAATGCACTGAGGTCACGTTAACAAACATGATTTTAAAGTTGAAACTATTTTAGCACATTGTGCTTTGGACTTTTCAATCTCTTATGTCATGTATGTGTGTAAGTGCACCATTTATGTTTGTATACTTTGCTGCAACACCCCAAGGGGACACAAATAAAAGTGAACTGAGCTCAGCTGAGCTGAAGTGACATCCGTGGCACTGTGAGATTACCTGCTCTCCCATCACATGGAAAACTCTCCCTCCATCTTGTGCTGAATCTTCTTGTTGCAGTAAAGAAGCTTCAGCAGCTGTATTATGTAAATTTAAGGTGCTGACAAGTATCTGAGAGCCACTTTCACTAAATTCAACAGCTAAACCTCCAGCCCACATAAATCACAGAGCTTAGAAAACAATAGAAAAGAAATATTTATAAGGGCACTGTCTGCTTTTATTTTCCTGCTGCTCTCTATTTACATATATCAAAGCCTCTTGTTTGTAATAAAAGTCATTTTAATGCAGATTTAAAATCAACTCCACAGAATATAAAATAAACAAGAAGATGGCCCAATTCAAATTATAATTAGTAAATACAAACATCATAAAAACGATCATATTGCATCAATTATCAATTCTTAATAGTTTTTACTTTAGAGTACTTTCTAGTATTACACCCC
>OMNM01064579.1:1131-16250 GCA_900302745.1 Parablennius parvicornis | reverse complement strand
TTGAGTGGCTCACAAAGCGATTTACACTATCAATCACAGTCACTCACTGGCGCGCACACACACACACACACACACACACACACACACACACACACAAAAGGGAAATGATGACTAGAAATTACAACCTCCCAGTTTAGTTTAGTTCCCCTCTACAACCGAGCCAGAGTATGTATGAACAACCAGTAATATAAGTGGGCGACAACATAAGTACGTGTCTTATTAATCATGTTGTTATTGATATAAATATTTGATTGCCTCAAAAAGCTCTGATCTGTGTTTTTCTGAAATGTGGAGTACATCCGCGTGTACATCAATGTGTGGGTGTCATCAACTAGTGGCCTGGCATGAAAACCACAACTTGTGATTTGTTTTCAGTTCCTGCGTACTGAACCTGACCCTGAAGCTCAACCTGAACCTCAAAAACGTGTTCAAAGAGCTTGACCTGTCCCACACATCACCTTTTTTTTCTGCTTTTTTACACACTTCTCTATTAAGTGTGCATTTTGAAGTGTGTGTGACATTCCTGCCCCCCCCCCCTCACACACACACACAGCTCATCCCCTCATTGCCGATGTTTCATATAAACAAACCGGCGGCTCCCAATTCGGTGACGCCGGCGGGGAAAAGCCCTGCGAGCTCCTCGCCAAACAGCAGTGACACGCCGTCACTTCAGTTCACAGTCACATCTTCAGGCCTTGAACCGGTGATCCTGTGAGGGCGATGAATCGGTTGAAACCACTACACGCTGACAATCAAAGACTTTGGGCGATTTGCACGTGGAAGACTTCATTGTTCGTCGGGTAACGGAGGCTGCGGAGGATGCAGCTCCACAGAGTGAAAGAGGTCGACGTGCTGCTCGGTTCCCGTTTCCTTCCTCCTCTTGCTCTCACGCACCATATTTTCTTCTGACTAATTCAATCCTGCCTGCCTTGTGGTTTGGAGACAACATTGTCTTTAACTCGACCTGAAAGGAAAAGTGTGCTTAGTGTCCAAATCTGGGTTTTAATATAATTAGTTCACTGGAGAATGACTGACGTGTGGTGGCCATGTTTACAACTTTTGTTGCCGTCAGTGTTTTTGTTTAAACAACGGCGACGTTGTGAGTCACTGAATCATAGAAGTGCGGCTCCTTCTGTGTGATTGGAGAAAATTCAGCTTTTTGAATCGCTCAGAGCTCAGAATGTTTTGAAAATGTTTCCGTCTGAACGTGGAACTTTTCTGAAAAATCTCTGCAGTTTCCCGTTGATCGCTGTCGTATAAATAGCCTGTAAACAAGCACGTCGGCCATGTTGAAAATAAGTCTTAATGCCAAGAAGCGATACCACTAAAATCCATTTTTAGAAACTCTTGAATTACTATTGATCATCTTATAACTGATGAACAGTCGATGCTTTGCTTTGGGAGACTTCCTGGAGACTAAACTGTCGTCTAAATGAGTATTTTAATTAAGACAAGTCGATTAGTAAAAAGAAAAAACTGAAAACAAATCATTTTATCGGCGTGCGTAAACTTTGTCCCAGAAATGTATTGTGTCTATTAAAAGTCTTTCATCACAGTCTTCAACAACTTTATCAGAATTACAAAGCATTTTGCTTTGTGAAGTAAACTTGGATGTTCGCGTTTAGCATGTTAGCATTTAGCCCCGCCCAGTATGGCAGTGTGGTTGACCCGTGATTCCGCCCCCAAGCAGTATTTGTTTTTACGTTATATGTATTTACGTCCAGGCGTCATACTGTTGTTGTTACAGTGTCCTTCAACCTCACGGCCTCGAGACAGTCGGTCCAACACCTCGCTCGGCCGGCACGCTGCCGCTGACGTGGGATTAATGTCTCAATACTTAAACCACTTTCTTTTTCATGTTGGCTGATTTCACCTTCCGTTATTAAGCCAGAAAGACTTTAAGGATTATCGCTCAAACAACTGGTTTGCAGACAGGAAGTCCTGGAGTGACTCGTGAGCCGCCCAGTCTAAATATTGTCCAAAGTCAAGGAGCTCCAGAGGCGGCGCTTCAGCTCACTGAGGAAAAACCGCCAGTGATGGAGGGACGAAAGTGACAGCGGTGTATATTTCTGTGTGAGCCTGCGGTGACATGCACACACACACACACACACATCCCTCACTTGTAAATCAGCAGGTACACACTCACAAAAGTGTGATTACAGTGTGCGTTTGTGTGTTTTTTGGATGATAGTCCGGTGGTAGGCAGGTCAGAATGAACGCATAAAGTAGCTTCTGTTTGGATGAATGTGTGTGTGTGTGTGTGTGTGTGTGTGTGTGTGTATGTGCGCGCGCGCGCAAAGGAGTCGATAGACTCTCAAGTGACTCTCTAACTGACTAACTGAGACTAAGTACGTCCCCCGGGGTCCTGCTTCCTCTGAAATATTGACTCAACACTGCAGGGAGAGGAGACACATTCACACTCACACACAGATTTTTAAACGGCGTCACTCGCGGGGCCCGATCATTGTCGTCATGCATTCCCTCGTCCCTCGTTTTAACCTTAACCATCGAGACACTAAATAATTGATCAGCCTCACACGCTCATTAAGGGTGTTCCTGGTGACAAACTAACCGAATATTAATCAAAGCTCATCAATGATTCTAAAGAAAACAATCAAATTGGCATAATTTGTCAAACGTTGTTCCTGAAATACTTTAAGTCACAATATTCAACAATGACATCAGACTTTAAAAGCTGTTGAGGATTGAGACTCTTTGCTCCAGACAGAGCTCTCAAGGTTATCATGTAGCATTCCTGATAGCACACGCTAGCCGCAGTCTTGTAGCGGGCCAGTGAGTGAAATAAAATACAAACCCACAAACTAATTTAACTAATTTCTCTGGTGTCAAATAACACGGTGGCTGGGCAGTAAAGGCCGATTCATCCTCCATAAGAATAAGAAGAAAATCCGGCACTCGGGGTCTTGCTGAGCAAAATCATGTTATTTTCATCGTCCAGCTTCGTCTGGAAATTACTAGTTATGTTTGTTCCGAAATGTCATCACTACCGTGTGCTTCACTGTCCAGCTCACTAATGACTGTCAGTCATATTTTAATTATGTTTAGCATGTAGCCTCGCTACTGTATGAACCCCACAGCTCATTAACGTGTCGGTAGACTGATTTACATGATGCACCTGAAGGCATCACTAAAAGCCGTCAGCTCCTGAAGTTAAAACCGGACCAACATGGCGTCTCGGACAAAAACTTTCTCATTTATTATTGAAAAAGTTCAGAGAAATGTATTTCTGAAAACACTGGAAGCGAGAAATAAAAGTTAAAACGCTGCTTCACAGAAGTGTGCCTGCCGTGAGGGGGCGTGGCCTGTGAGTTCGACAGCTTCTCGTATTATGAATTCTCCTGGGTGACGTCTCAGCCAAACTTTCTTCTTGTTCTTATGTGAATCTGCATATCCGCCTTCAGACTGTACAGTTTTGTTTGTGACAAATCCTCGACGTGTTACTAGCTGGAGGACGTCTTCCTCCATGACATCAGGAGGACTGACTCCGTCCAGATTCGATGAGCAGCTTCCTCCAGTAAACAGGTGTTTGGTGAAATAGTAACAGAGCTGCTTTCACAGGTACTTCGGATTGATATTGTGCTAATGCTAACTGTTGGTTTAGAGTCAGGCTCTGCAACCTGTGGCTCTTCAGCTCCTCTGCACCGGCTCCCTGACATATTCAGACAATAATTTGTAGTTTTATTTTTGTTTTGTTTGCTTAACACGTTGACTAAAAACAGTTACATGAAGTAACACAGCAAAAACAGGAGTGGCTGTATTTTTTGGAGAATTAGAACATAAAATAGCTAAAACTATTCAAATACTAATTAACTGAATTAAAAAAAATGTGTGAAATAATGAAAAAAAAAAATACAGAAAAAAATGGTTAGGCTAAAATGATTGGAATTGTTAGTTGAGTTTATTTATAAGAATAAAAAACCCCCAAAAAAGGTGAAGGGAAAAACATTTTAAAAAATGAAAAAAAAGGAGGGCATGCACAGCACCAATAAATACTTTGATGAAAATCTATGAAGAAAAAAATCTGCGACAACAGATACATTTATAATAAAATATATCTATGACACTTCATGAATCCAATTTTTTAAAGACGTTTTTCCTACATTTCACATCAGTATCACGTTTGTCTCCGGACAAATTTAATTTGTTGGAAAATGAAAATGTCTCTTGTACTCCTGCACATCTTCCTCTCATGACAGACGCAAGACGGGCTCTGAAACTTTAGTCGCTGTAACTTGACAGTAATATGATTGTTGTCACCGGTTACTAACGCTACTGAGCCGCGTGGTTTCAGAGGCCGGTCTCGGCACTGTGGGGGCATGAGGACATCCAGGACGCTCACACAGCAGAGGCACTCTGAGCCTCCCGCTTTAATTGCTGGTCATATGAGCTCCTTTGTAAATCCCTGTGATCTGCTGCTCTTTGTGATGCTGCTCCTCTCATGTGCTTTGGCCTTCACGGCCGCTCCAGGTTTTGTGGGGAATATGAATGAATTGTGCTCTTGTGTTACTGAGAACTGACTCGACAATAGCTGTTGATCACATGGACAGAAACGACACTTCTGTCGCCACATCCAGGTCCAGTCGGGGATTTCATCATTTCATGGTGAATGAGCGGGTTGATTTCTGTGTATTCTCGTCCTGAACAGACTCCGTCGACACCAGGTGTCGAGCTCATTTTAAACTTGATCAAAGACAGTTTGGCGAGAAGGTTTTGTATTCGACTGCGGGTATTTCTTTCTTTATTCATTGGTATGTATGTACGTACATGCCTGCATGCACGCATATACATGTATTTTACCAAATACTCGCAAAAACCATTAACCCGAATTGCATAAAATCTTCATGGATAATTTGTCATCAATCAAGGACCAATAGATTATATTACATTTCTGGACGTTAACGGCTAAGAGTTTCAGAATAAATCCCCAAAAAACTGTGGAAAAATGTCCCATACAAAGCAGATGAGAGAGGCACCTCATGGAGGAGATCAAAGGAGATCAGCGTCTGTTGCCATGGAGATGCTCCCTGCTCAGTGTTTCACACAGTAATGTAGCTACCTGACAGGCTTGTTAGCGTCGATACGAACTAACGGCTATGATGCTAGCGATGCTAACTGTTCTGCCAACAAATGTGGCATTGGTGAAGGTCTGCACTCTACCGAGTGTAGCTCTAGTTGTTTACTGTGGGCAGAACGTACGATGAAAACATTCAGCAACGATGTTCGTGAGGCGATGTGATTGTGCAAGAATCAAACATCCTGAGGGAGCGTCGTGGATTCACGAAAAGAGAAACTAGAGAAACGTGAACGGAGCCTCGCCGTGGTGGGGTTCAAATCCCCCAAAAAGTTTGTTTCCTTCCCACATTGGCGTGTTTTTCCACCGTAGCCTCAAAGCCTGTTTGGGTTTCGCTCCAGTGGCTCTGATCATTTCACCATTTCCATTGGTCAGTTAGTCGACGCCGGTCACAGCAGCATCACCATCAACACAAGTTAGCATTTTATCTCGGGTTGTCGTTAGTCGCCATGACAACGATCATATCGAACAGTCTCACAGCGACGAAGGGCCAAAGGTTTTGAGCCGAGACCAAAGATATTGATGTCATTGTTATTGTTCGTCTCAGACGGATTAAAGTCGTGGCTTGTAGCGGGAATAAATGACGTCCCTCGCAGGTAGAAGGACCACTTGCTTCCTTGTGCGCCCTGAAGCTCACGTGTCCGTCCGTCCACAGACGTTCCTCAGTAAGAGGGTTTAATAATTCAGCCTGCTCGTCGAGGAGTTCAGTGGGGTGTCACTGCGTTCCTGTGTGTTGTACCGTCGCACTCGTGGCCAAAGTCCAGACCCAGCCCCGGCTATAATGACCCGTACACATTAACAGCCTGTTTGTGGAGCGGGGCGGGTTAACATTAGAACGGAGCCGTTATCGGGCCGCCCAACGTTGTGATAGCAGCGCTCGTCATGATGGATGGACTCTCACAGGCTTTGTGCTTTACACTAAATACCACATACAGTTTGTTTGACATGAGCAGATGAAGACTTATGGCTTTGGATTGAAGGTGGTGTAGTGGCGTCTCACAGGAGTGGTGTGTTGGCTCACTGTTGGCTGCACCGGGTTGGATAAAGCCTGTGGCGATCCAAAACGAGTATTGACATTCATTACGATTCATTCTTGTGTTCGGCCCAGGCTGCATTGATCTGTAAGGTAAAATGGTAAAAGGACTTCATTTATAAAACCCTTCTCAACTGCGCGAGCGCCCCGCTGTCACTTCACACGGAGCAGTTTGGGGTTCATTGTCTTTCCCAGTGTCCACAACTTCTGCATGTGGACAATTGGAGACGGGAATCAAACCTGAAACCTTCCGATTAGGAGATGACCGCTCTACCAAACGAACCAAGTCGCCCCAAACACCTACTTCCCTGGACGACACCGCCTGCTTGTCGGTCGCACGAGTTCAAGCGAAAACGCTAAACTTTCATGTTCGGAGTCACGGAAAACACAACTTCTTGAAAACGGCTCCCAAGGGAGAACTTTTTGAAAACACTCAGGCAGGAAATGCTGCTACGGAAGCGCACCATACCCATAGTAACTAATGGTTCTGTACATGCTCAGTAGAGACGATCAGAACAAAGTTTCCTCTGTAGTGTCATGACTCACAGTCCATATTCTCCTGGACTTAGTACTTTTATTTTGACAGTCACCGTGATAACAATCCAGCTTGGTAGTTTTATTTTGACAGTCACCGTAATAACAATTCAACTTGGTGGTCTGTCTACTAGAATGTCTGTGTTCTCCTGTTAATGTTTAGAGCTCATTGTTCTCTGCTGCTTGTGTGTGTGTGTGGTTTCATTACTAAAACAACAGCACCAACTAGTGGCCCAACATGAAAACTACATTGTTTTCTGGAAGGTCAGACTTTTCTGAAATAAAAATGCAAAAACGGTGCGTCTTGACTTTGAAACGTTGTCGTGCAAGTGGGTTCTAGTGGACTGATCTCATTCAGCAATCGCACAAGTTCCTTTCAATCAGAACCAGTCTGATCAATCAAAACTAAAGCCCCGCCCACAACACTGATCATTAATGACCCGGTCTCTTGATGTGGATAAATCTGCTCGCCAAGGGAAAAGACTGAGGTTTTTTCTGGCTGAAATGCGGACGTTCAGCTGGTAACCATGGCAACCAACAGCACAGATGTGGTGAACGAGGTGGTTGTGTTGGTGCTGCAGAAGCTACTGAGCTCCAGAATTTTTGTCCATTAAAAAAAAAACAAAAAAACAAGTCGGCAGTAACTTTTTGAAGACGGTAAACTTTCTTTCTCTCACCTTGAGATCTTGTGCCTGTGGTTGGACGACCTCATGGAAGAGACCGATGATCTGATAATCCAACTAACGAGTGTCTTTGTGCCGCTCAGGAAAATCCCACCTGGCCATTGTCCAGAAGGTGAACAACGAGGGGGAGGGGGACCCGTTCTACGAGGTGGTGGGCCTCGTCACCCTGGAAGACGTCATCGAGGAGATCATCAAATCTGAGATCCTGGATGAGTCTGACCTTTACAGTGAGTATTTTCTTTAAATTTCTCGGCTTGTAGCTGAATCGTGTGGTTTGTGTTCGTGTGTCTTTAAACAGACGGTGTCAGTTATGACGAGATTAGACGAGAAGCAGCTAATTTACAAAGGTGCTGGAGCACGACTTCCTTCTTTTAATGACATTAACCTGCTGGTCGCTCACCTGAATGGATCGTGTGTGTGTGTGTGTGTGTGTGTGTGCGTGCGTGCGTGTTGCTCCCCTCAGCTGATAACCGCACCAGGAAGAAGGTGGCGCCCAATAAGAACAAGAGAGATTTCTCCGCCTTCAAGCATGAGAGCGAATCAAAAGTGAAGGTTTCTCCTCAGCTGCTGCTGGCCGCTCATCGCTTCCTGGCCACAGGTGAGGACACACACACACACACGTAATACGTCAACACACATCGAGTGACTAACACAAATGTACATATATATAATACACACATTATCTAACTAGGGACGCTCCGATACAGCTACCAAGTATCGGTCCGATACGGCAGGGAGCACCTAAAAAGCTCCTTGATACAAATCAGCCAGTTTTACGTGACGTCATCCGTCAGCAACGTTGCATGATCGCATAATGGTGAGAACTACAGAAATAAGACAGACTGTGAATTGTAATTATGTTCTGAAAAACTATCAAGAGGAGGAAGATAGTTCGTACAACACCAGCAACTTCATCACCAGAGACATTTGGACCAGCAGAGTTAGGACGATGTAGCTCAGTAGTTTCACTGCTTAGAATGTAACTTTTAGCCGTGCTACATGCTAAAGAGTTTCAGGCTCACACACACCAGCGATGCTTCAACCTTCATAACATTTAAACACACATATTAAGTCACATATTTACATACATGCTTTCTATGTAAACATACAGGGATGCAGCCATACACACATACGTACATATACTGTGAAGTACTCAATGTTATTATCCTCAGACTCTCTAAATGTGCACACTGTTCACACTGTGTCAGACATTTTCCGGGGTTATAAAAGTCTCTTTATTTTTGTTTCTTAAACTGGCACTGCGTCATGCTGGGACGTCGTCGTATCTCCGTGTCGAGTTGCTTTGCTTCCACCGGTTGCGTTGCTCAGTGTGTATCACAAACCGACTGTACGTACGTCTGAACGTATGTATGGATGCGCGTCCCGCCGCCCTCCAGCTCCCGCCAACTGGCAGGAACTGACAGGCCCGCACACGCAGCCCGGAGCACTCCGTGTTGTTGTTTACACCGGATATCTATTTAAGACGCGTTGCCTGTCCAGACCGCCGCCTGGCCGGACTCCGTCCGCATGCACGGGATTCCAGCGCCTCGACAAATCTCCTGAGGACGTGCTGCACGCTGCCTCCTTAGCGAGCGTTAGCTGATACGGTGGAGCGTGACGGGGCCTCGCGCCGTGTGGTATGTGTCTGCCCCAGCCGGCGTCACGTCACCGGCTCCTCTCTCCGCTGCCGCCGCCCTTCATCCATTCATCACCCTGGAACTCCTTCGGCTCAGAGCTCCTGTCATACGTTCATCCCATGTGACCGCTCCCTTGTCTTCACTTTGTTTTGTTCCCAGTTTTCTGAAGAATATTCCCAATCCCTCTTCCCACTCATATTCCACATGGGACCTCTGACTCATTCATCATAATTCCGCTGAATGCTGTGTGATTTCCGGCCATTCGGGATAAAACATGACAATCGTTATGATATCTTTGGTCCTGGTGGCAGGGCTTCAAAATTCTAGGAATTTTCAAAGCTGGAAACATTACATGGGAATAAACAGGGATTGCTTTGAATAAACTAGGAATTTAGGCAAATTAATATGAATTTAGAGAATCAACTACGAATTTACTAAATTGAACTTTGCGTCTTTATAGGGAACTAAATATAGTTGGGGGAAATATATATATGTATTTTAGCACAATCCGGACTAAAACAACCAGATTTCATTCAAGTAAAGTTGAATATTGCTGGCATTCCTCCGTCACATGTCCACACAACACAGCTGACTGCAGGACTACTGAGGCCACGCCCCCTACATGCACTCCACGTGCGCTGATCCTGGACCAAACTTTACGAACACCGTAGCTGCAATTCAGCTTGTTTTTTTTTCGTGCGATCTGTACACAGCGAACCCCGTGTTTGTTGGAGTCGTGCCTCACAGCGCAGCGAGCCGTGAACTTCTAGTTAAAATCAGTGTGTAGCGGGGAATGCAGCGAAATCATTGTCGCTCCACAGCGACATGCTTCAGTTTGAAGACTTGTAGCATCAAAGCTCCAACAGCTTTTATTTGTCTGCGAATAGAAATCTCCTGACAAATACACAACGGGGAATGTCTTTTGAACCTGAGTGACACGGCGCTGATAACCCGACAAAAGCAGGTGAACTTTTCGATCCTGGAGTGTGAAGTTGAATGAAGGGAGCTTGTTTGCCTTTCGCGGGCTGAATAAATCCCGGCCGCCTCATTATTCTCACTTTGGGCGGGAAGCAGGACACTTCAACGGACAAATGACTTTAAGGAAACACATTACATAATCTCTCTTTGTTTACGATCCATTTTTACTGGTTTCTGATGGACAAATGACAAATTTTTGAGCCAGACCTTTTTTATAGTTTTGCATTTAAAGAATTAAGCAGTGATCGGTGTGATATGAACTCGATATACCAGATAAGAGGGGGATTAATAAACGCTGAACCATGCACAAGAATTGAAATGATCTTTGACCCAGTTTTTCGCTCACAGGCTGTCTGGAGTGATGCAAAACTGAAAGAGACTACAAACCTGCAGCAGTCATTCTAATCCCAAAATTACTCATCGACATTGTTTAGCTCAAAACCATTTTCTAATAAAAAAGCTTTCATCAAGCTCAGAGGTCTGCGTCCGGCAGCTGTGGAGCCACATGTGGTTCTTTATTATTCTTTATTATATTTACACCCCAGAATAATTTTCAAAATGATTCTTAACTTTTGGCTGAAAGGGGATTTCAAACAATGAGTTTTCTCTGCAGCTACAGCTCATTTTACATGGAGTCCTTTTATTCTGCACATTATTCCTTCTGATAATTATGTATATGTTTTCATATATGGTGCACATAATCTTTATGACCTTTTTTTTTTATCAAATTTAGGATTTTACATAGAATTTATTTCTGGTATATGTTCATCTTTGACAATTGTGTGTCTTTTTTTTTTTTGTACCGTTGTGCATCAGAAAACTTACCTTATTTATCCTCACCTTTAAAAAGATACAAGTAACATGGGGAAAAATAGCTAAAACCTCAAGAAAATTGGGAAATTGATGATAAAACGACTGAAGAAAACGTGAAATGACTTTTTAAAAGGAAAAAAATTAAAAATGGGAGATGCTTCAAAAGAGCCATAATGGTTAAAACAGCTGAAACACTCTACAAGAAAATATTGGAGAAAAAAAAAAAGTGAAACTGATCAAATCTGGTCCAAAATCTATCAAAAGTAATGAAACGTTCACCCTGGATTGAAACAGTTAAACTTGATGTGGCGTAAAGTGACAGAAACGTCTCTTTGGTTCATAAAGTTCTGGTCTGACCCGAGTCTTCCTCCCTCTCTTCCTGATCCAGAGGTGAGCCTTTTCAGCCCGTCTCAGGTCTCAGAGAAGGTGCTGCTGCGAATTCTTCGCCATCCCGACGTGATCCAGGAGATCAAGTTCAACGAGAACGACAAGCGCTCGGCGCACCACTACATCTACCAGCGGGGGAAACCCGTCGACTACTTCATCCTCATCCTGCAGGTACGAGCTGCTTCCTTTAGCACACGTCTTTGTTTCCTACGTGATCCGGGTGGATTCCTGGTCGAGCCTCAAGCTGAGAATTTAATTTGATATTCCAAAGTTAATTCCAGTCATTCGGTCCAACAGAATCAACAAATGAACGTTGTCCTGCTGTAGAATGTGTTTTGGGGCCTCATATCTTCGCTTTACGCTCATAAACTGCTGCAGTTGTTGTCATGCTTCCTTCATGTTGGCACGATGGTTACATGAAAGATCAATTACATAGAATTTGCATTATTTCCGACTTTTGTCGTTATCATTAGCATTAAAGGAGTTATATTCTCCAGCTGTTCAACTCTTCCACTGAGTCTCGTTGGTCCAGAAACCTTGTGTTCAAAGTTTCTTGCTTTTCCTTGATTTTCTTCCATTTGAATATTGGATCATAGGAGCCACATTCAGAATCTGCTGTGTCTGTGTGAGCTGGACTGGCTCCGCCCACACATGCCCATCTTGGGAAGAGGAGGAAGTTCTTCCTCTCATGGTGCCATGTGCCAGAGCAGAGCTGCCTAATTGTGGGAGGAGTCAAAGGGAGGAGCCTACCTTGATTGTGATTGGCTAAACCCCCGATGACACTGTATAGGGTTTGATTTCTGATTGGCTCGTTGGAGCAACACACCTTTTCAAAACTGAAACAAGCCAGGGAGAGAGAGGACAGACTTTCTTCACATCTGGGGCGTCGTTCCAGGTATGGGGACGATTATTACTGATGGAAAGCCTTTAGAAAGTGAATTTCGCTATGACTCCTTAAAAGTTTTCCACATATTTTGATGTACTTTTTGTCCACATGCTTCCATTTTCACCAAAATATATTTTAACTTGCAAAACTTTCACAGCGTTTTTGCAAATTGTGTGTACATGAGGGACTAGTTATGTGCCAAAAATCAGACAGAATAATAAGATAAATTCAAATGGGCGCCGAGGTTAATAATCTTTATTTCTTGCTTTAATAACTCTCATCATTGGTTTGTTATTGTTGGAAACTTGATTGGCAGTTTGGATCCCTCAACATTGAGCTACACATCTAACTCCTCCGGCCAGTAACGATTTCTCATCACAATATATTCCAGGGGCGAGATAATGGTTGGAATTGTTGAAAGACCTCCAACACACGGTGGAGTCTGATTGCTGCCAGGCGTCTGGTGATTGATTGGCCCTTGGATGATGGAAGATCCGCCATGTTTACCAGCGTGAGATCTCGCAGGCTCATCAGAACATCGAAGCAAAACGAGGAAAACAAAGCGCCGCCCCGGTGTAAATATTGTACGTATGGAGAGGACGTGTGGGCAGCACACGTTTCTCGCCGCCCCCCCTTGCTGATGTGCAAATAATCCTCTCCTACCTCAGCTACAAATAAATATTTATTCTCTCCATCATGACCATGAACAAACAAGAACAACAAGAAAAAAAAAAAAAAAAAACATGGACGACGTGCGCAGTTGCTGCAGGACGACTCTCACTTCGGTCGGAGCTGGAATTCAAAGTCTTAAGCCTCGCCACGGGACGAGAGGCAGAGTCTGGAGCGTCGGCGACGTCATGCTACGCTTGTTTATGGCCGAATCAGCGAAGCAAACGCCGAAGCTGGAGGGCAGCAGCCACAGCCTTGTCAATCATTCATGAGCACGCTGCTCCTTCCTTTACCACAGTGTTAACTACTTTTGGAAAATGTAACTGAACTCGCGTATGAATTATGAATCGTGACTGGAGCCGGGGCTTTAATTTTCTACCGGTTGAAGTATTTTTATTTATTTATTTTTTTTATTTGTTTGTGTTTCTAACTGTGTTTTCTCTTCCACTTGCTCGATCGACCCCGAGGTGCGAGGCGTGTGTATAAAGCAAAGAAAATTACTCACCAGTTTCTGATGAAAGGTTTCATTGAAAAAAAAAAAGTTAATTCTTGTCATATTTAAGGAGAACGTCTTTTTCTTTTTTTTTTTGTCCCTTCGGGAGCTTTGGTGATTATTTTTTATTTTTTAATCCAGAGATGAAAGCCATCACGTATAGGATCTTTGTAATGATATTTCCAGGATTTTTGTCAGTGACGCCTTCATACTGAGGGTCATTAATTTTTTTGATTTTTTTGATTTTTTGATGTTGGCTGCTGTGCTCCAGACTGGAGCGTTAATAGCTTCCTGACGTCAAGCTGTGAGTGGCTCACCTTTGAAGAGCGACACATGGGCCGCCCCGGAACCTTTTCATGTCGGTAATCACACGATCCATAATCATAAAATGTTCAGGATTTCCTGGGGTAGAGAATTACCGAAAGCAAAAGCAGAAGGTGTTAAATAAGAAATCTTCAAACTGATAACTTTGAAGTGTGAATAATAACCAACACATTTGCGTTTTCTGTTGGTAATTTAGCAAAATGACAATTTCCGTTCCGCCGGTTTAGATTTCTATCGTCGGGATGTCACCGTTGCGCCTTGCACTCCAGCCCACCCTGACTTCTTCCTCACCTTCCCCTTCATCGAGGCTCAGAGAGAAACGGAACACAGCTCACTGCTATTTCACTTCAGTAAGACATGAAAGAAAGTTAGGGTTTTAAAGTTCAGTGAGCCTATAAAAGAGACCTCCCCCCCTCCCCCGCTCTCTTTTTTTTTCTTTTACAGCAATTAAAATGAGTCCAATGGTTTATTTTATTGGAACTTCAGCCAGTATGGAGATAAAACTATAAAGATGGAAATGGGGGGTTTCACTAGGGCTCATCTCAGTAATGTCGTCTTCCACTTCCACTCTTAACTGAGCAGATATTCTTCAGGAAGAGAGCATGAACATTTGTATACAGGGGGTTTTGAGTGTACTGAATCTAATTTAATAGCATTAATGCTGACAAATCAAAGGTTCCCACTCAAAAAGGAGAAATCCAAGATGGCTGTCATCTGTATTACACATTCTGATTCCTGGCTATAGCAAATTATAGGTTTTTGAAATCATGGAATGCAATGAAATGTTTTAATATTCTTTAAGTTGCGCTTAGAGCAACATCCAAGATGGCCGCCATCCGCATTATGAATTTCGATATTTGATCATAACTTTGGTTCATGTACATAGAAACATGATCTTGGTGGCAAATTAAAGGTTTTTTGAATCAAGGCATGCAAGGAGATGGTTTGATACACCATTCCATGGGCTAAGAGCAAGATCCAACATGGCCGCCATCCACATTATGAAATTCCACATCAGACCAGAACTTCGGTTCAATTTGACATAGAAACCTGGTCATGGTGGGAAAATATAGTTTTGAATTAAGGAATGCAATGAAATGGTTTAATATACTGTATATTACACTTATATCAATATCCAAAATGGCCACAATCTGCATTACGAATTTATATATCTGACTATAACTCTAGTTCAAATTGACATAGAAAATTGATCTCTATGACAAAATGTAAGTTTTTCGGGTCAAGAATGGAAAAATACTGTCATTGTTGTTATTCAAAACAAGACCAATTTCAATATCTGTTTATCTAGCTCCTTGGATAAGGGAATGACCTTGCTAGTGTTGCTTAAAATATGTTTATCTTTAGGGATTTGTAGCAATTAAGTTTATTTGAAAGAGGGAATACATAAAAGTAACAATACAGACTATGTAGGTACAAAACAAGAACACTGAGGCCAAATGGAATAAAATAGTATTCACAGTCCAGAGACCTCACATGAATGTAACTGAGTGTGAATGGAGACTATTTCATTGTTAACCGTCATCTCAAGGTAACACATGGCAAAAATCAACAAGCAGCTCCTGACAATGA
>OMNM01064577.1:13905-37566 GCA_900302745.1 Parablennius parvicornis | reverse complement strand
CCGACCAAATTAATTTAGACCCATCAGACCTTAAACATTCTGCTCAGTCATTTGGACAAGCACATCTTTAATTGTGATCAACCTCCAGTGTCGTGCAACTTGCTCATAATTAGTACTTTACCTACTAAGGGAGTACAGACATTGGCCTGCTTGCCCGGCTTGTCCATTTGTTTGGTTAATTGGTAGAAAATTAACATCTTTTTCATTTTCACGCCCATTAAAATGCTGGTATATTGATGAGTCAGAGGGTGGCTCATTCACTTTGCCTTTTTTCAAACCCAACCACAAAAAGAACCAAATTTTCGCCAAAGTCTACTCGCCCGAATTGCATGAAACTTTCAGGGATAATTCGTCATCATCCAAAGACCAATCAATCAGATTGGGATGTTAACAGCTAATCGTTTCCAAATAGATAAAAAAAAAACTGCAAAAAAAAAAGAGGATGAGAGAGGCACTTCATTGAGGAGGTCAGCATCTGTTGCCATGGAGACGGTCCCTGCTGCTCAGTGTTTGACACAGTGATGTGACCACCTGACCTACCTAGTTTACATCGATATGAAAAAATGGCTATTATGCTACCGACGCTAACTCTGTTCCACCAACAAAAGTGGCGTTGGCGAAGGTCTGCGCTCTACCGAGTGTAGTTCTAGTTTTAGAATATTTTCCGTTATGCCTCTTTATCTCTCTAAACATGTGAGAGACCATCTCCCAAATTGTGTTTTTCTATTAAAAATTCAGTTATACTCACACCTACACATATTTGATAACTTCTTCTTTCACAATATCACTCAATTTGTTCTCCAAAGCCCCTCCATTAAAATGATGACGACAATCCTGTGTGTTGCACTGATTAATTACTCCACTGATACACTTCACAATCCATCAGTCAGTTGGAAGGATCCTGATCAATGATGCCTCCTTGATCATTAAATATGTAGCATTGGCTGTGTTATTTAGCACCACTCCGACGTCATCGAAGACAAAAGATTGAAAGACCTCAGCTTCATCCTGTGGCTGTAAGTGGTAAATGGAGTCGTGCTGGTTCACAGCAACGAGGACCGATTCTGAATTCAGGTTTGGGCCTTTCTATGTAGAGTTTAGTGAAATAGTAACAAGACAGCAGCTCTGAACCATATGAGAAACAACTTCAATACACAAATGTTTGCTTTTCTGCCAAAAGAAGGGACAAAACTAACTGTCATTGATGACACTGGTTATTCATATAAATTGTACCTATTGAAGCCATTACTTTGACTCGTATGGAATAACTTGTGAGACAGATTCCCTGAGATCAGTGCTGTGAAACACGAGCCCCATGGTCCAAAACTGGCTTACAACAGGCTCCAATTGGCTGAACCAACAGGCAAATTGGGAATGAATAAATTGCGACGAAAACATTGACTCTTTAACAAATTTCTTAAGAGTAGCGGACACAACAAAATACTGTCATATTGGTGATGCCGCTATGAAGGCTAACTACCTTGGTGCTATCAAATTAACCTCAAAGTCATGCTGTCAAGGTGCAAAAACACCTTAGATGTTTTCTGGACATTTCTTCGTATAATTGCACAAGAAGGTTTCAATAAAGAGGTCATATGCAAAATTCACTTTCTAATGGTTTTCCAACAGTAATAATCGTTCCCATACCTTCAATGACGCCCCAGAAGTGAAGAAAGTCTGTCATCTCTCTCCCTGGCTTGATTAGTTTTATTAAAAAGTGTGTTGCTCCAACGAGCCAATCAGAAATTCAACCTTATAAAGTGTCATCGAGGGATTAGCCAATCCCAATCAAGGTAGGCCCTCCCTCTGACTCCTCCCAGAGATCTAAAAAAATTGGCTTTATGTGGAGATTGTAGTCAATTTTGGTAGTAATTGTTTGGTTTTGTGAAATTTTCATCACGTATATTTCGCGCCACAACGAATTAAAACTTAAATGTTTAGATTTAAAGGTTAATATGACAGTATTTTTTACCGACCCATTCAAGATTCTATTCTATTCTATTCTATTCTATTCTATTCTATTCTATAATTGTTTGCCTGATGCATTCAAATCAATTCAACTTATGAGTAAAAGTAAGGACTGTGTGTAGTTCTGGATAATCAAGTGTTTAGTTTACAGCTGCAAACTTAGTTTGCTGCTATTTTTGTGTTTATCATGAAAGACACATTAAGAAGGTCATCATCTTAGACTTTGCTCACCTGTCCTTGCTGAAATCTTCATCCCTCAGCCTCATCTTTCTCTGCCTCCGTCTCCTTTACCAGTTTAAGCCAAGAAGTTTGGGGGCTCAGTGTTCCAGCCACATTATGATCATTACACTGCCATTGACACCAAAGCTTTAATGAGGATGACCTGGACTCTCCAGGAGGAATGAACTTCAAATTTGATCCAAAATCCATAAAGAAAACCACATGCAGTGGCTGGATAAACAAATCGTCCCTGAACTGCAGCTCGAGCCACTGTTGCGGGTCGTGATTAGTGCTGCCGACACACAGCAAAGAGGTCTTCAGAGAAATCATAGTTAGCAGAAGCAAAGTTGCACTTTGATTTCTGTAGAACCAGTGATGTCAGGAAGAAGAAAGGAGAAACAAAAGGATGAGGATGAGTATAAAACTAATCTATAGAAATAAATATGATGCATTTAAGAATTATAACTATTGAAAAAAATAAACCTTCCATGCAAAACCATAAATAGAGCAATAATTTCAAGGCCGATGTGAAGACGTCCCTCACATATCACAGTAAAACTGGTTTGCTTTCTTTGAGGTTCATTTTAATATTAAGTTTCAGGCTTTTCCATTTAAAAAAGTCTTAAAAACCTCTTATATGTGAGAAGTTTTAAAGTTTTCTATGCTCTCAATCACTTGAGATTAAAAATCTTAATTGCTTCCTTTATTGTATTTCTTTAATTTCTTTGTGAAGCATCTGAATGGTGCCCTATAAATAAATCGGCCTGGTCTGAATAAAGCTTACAGCTACAGCTGGTTCCGGACACCCTTCACCATTTTCTAATGAAGTGGCTATAAGTATATACTGCTGGAAGACCTACACTGAGTTTCTTTCCTTTCTCACTCATCATGTTTCACATTTACACAACATGGAAAAGCAGAGAGTCTCTACCACCGAGTGGTTCTGCAGGTTTCTTCCAGTTTAAATTGAGTTTTTCCCTTTCCACTGTCTTTTTTACTTGTTCATGTGGAATCGAACAACACAGATTCAGTCTTTCATCTCGGACGGCGGAAAATCGTACTGTGTATTTGTGCCTTTAAATATAAAATGTGTTTCTGTATTATACCTCAAATCCACGCTGCATCTTCTTTAATTTGTTGTAACGTTTTGACACATTTGATTACTTCCTCTAGCAGCACCACAACTTCACTGGATTCCTTCAAAGCACATCCATTAAAATGGTGACGACAATCCAGTATGTTGCGCTGATTAATTACTCCACTGATGCACTTTACGATCCATCAGTCAGTCGGACGGATCCTGATCAATGACCCCGCCTTGCTCATTAAGTATGCAGCATCGGCTGTGTTATTTAGCACCACGGCTCTCACTCTGAAGTCGTCAGTGACAGAGGATTGAAAGATCTCAGTTTCATCCTGTGGCGATAAGCAGTAAGTACAGTGCGGTTTGATCTTGTTGCCTCACAGCAATCATCCCAAAGGTGAAAACAATAAAGGGGTACAAATGATGGATGTCTTGTTTACAGGACAACGCATTGTTATTGTGTTTTCCTCAAAGACCCAGCAACGTTTCCAAAGTGGTTGTTTTAAATACTTCTTCTGCACATGCATGAGAGACAAATGCTTATACCCCCTCCAGGAAAATTAATTAATGTCTCCCATTGTTAACATCAAATTGCGCTGTGCATTGTTGTTTAGTTTCACGATGACTTCACGATAGCTATAGCACGTGCTCTCTGTACATAGTCAGTCAATTCTTGTTTTTCCTCCAGTCTGATAAATGATCCAATCCGGGAAACAAAGACGCGATATGATCTGCCGCAGTCCAAGAAATGTCACGTAATCTCTCGTAAAGCCCCACAGAGTGACGACGTCTGCACCTGATGACTCTGATGTGTATCTCCTCTGATAAATACTTTCAAAAGCTCCAAGACGTCCATGTTTCCTCTGGAAATGTCTCGAGGATTGTATCACGGTGATAACGAGGTCAGGAACGAGCAGTGTTTCTTGTGTGAACCTACAGATGACGCAGAGCACCTGCAGTCTTGAACAGATGACTGGCGGCGGCCGTCTGAAGTGTTTTAATAAGCCCCACTTTGTCTCCATCAATCAGACGTGATGCAGCAACGAGGCGAGTAGAGCCTCCATTCAGGAGAATGGAAAGTGAAAATGAGTATCTCATGTGTGGGTTCAATTTCAAACTGATTTTTGCCCCGATAAAAAATGAAATGGGGCACGCATGTTGGGTTTCATTTGATTTTCTCACTATTTACCCAATCACTGTGCATGCCTCTTTTCCACCAAGCTCAGCTACTGAGGCGTCATATGAGTTTGTGCTTTTTACCCGTAGCAGTCAGCATCAGCATCATGAGTTTTGTGGTTCTGCCATAGCAGGTAATAATTTATTCATCACAGAAGAGTGAGAAGAGAGCAGCTCGCGATGCTCCTTCTATGTCGCTGCATCACTGAGTGACGATGTATATTAGCATTATGTTAAATGTTAATAATACATGTTATTTGTCAGTGCCTTTCAGGACAGACAAGGTCACTGTACAATCCATGTTAAAATATAGTTTAAAAAACATAAAAAAAACATTCTTTTTAAACATTTAGTGACTTGCAGCAGACTATTTTAACGTTGTTTAAAATAGATACGCTTTTTTGAAAAGATGAGATTTAAAGAGTCTATTGATTGAATGTTTCTCATGTTAGGTCACCCCTGTTTCCTTCTCAGAGCAGCAGAATAAGCAGGGGGCTTTTAGTCCGTCACTCTTCCCGAGCCGAGGGTGTTCGACTCCAGTGGGAAGAAAAAGCTCAATTTGACACCTTCTTCGAGGCGTCAGTCTTGAGTGCACCAGTGGAAGCGTCTCTGCGGAGCAAGCGTGATACGATTCATCAGGAGCCGACGCGTCACTCTCAGCTGGAAGCTCATGATACAGTGTGCAGGTGGGCTTACAGGAAACAACTGCTGCAGGCGTTTCATATTGAAGAAAACCATAACCAAAACAGATCAATGATCCTATTATGCAACTGAAGATATCGGGCTGTTTTTGGCTACGAGAAAAAACTTTTGAGAAAGTCACAGTGATCAGCTTTGATATGAGCCAACAATCCTTTGATTGTGATGTTAATTAATTTTTTTGTAGACTCTTGTCTCTACTTTCAGGCTTCTTGACTTCCCCTCATGTGTGTTTCACCTGTGTCTGAGTGTGTGATAGTCTTCACCTGGTGGCTTTGGTATCTATTGGGTGTCTTCTGTGTGTTCTGGTTGTTGGTTCTTCTCACGTTCTGCAAAAGGGTGCATTTTGTGGCTTTTTGCAGTTGTGTGGCAAAAAGCCACAACACAACAGCAAAAGCCATAATGGAAGTGCAAAACGATGGAAGAACAAGCCTTCTCTCTGGGGGAAAATATTTTCTGACGGAACCAAAGCGGAGACAAACAATGGACAGCAGAGAACATATTTACTATTATGAAATTTTCAACATGGTGACCAACATCAGTGATTCCTGAAAATACATAATGACATTAATCACAATCAGGCAGTAATGTTTTACCTAATTTCTGTTGTGGAATTTGAAGTTGTGGCTTTTTGTTGTTGTGTTGTGGCTTTTTGTTGTTTTACTGTGGCATTTGCTGTTGTCTTGGGACTTTTTGTTGTTTTGCCGTGGCTTTTTGCTGTTGCGTTGTGCTGTTGACCCTTCTGGGCCACAGTAGCTTTCCAGTGTCACAGGGTTTTTGTGTTGTTGGTGTTTTGAATTTCAGTTTGTTTGTGCTCCAATAAAATGAACGGCTGTTCCACCAACGGCGGTGTCCAGCATCTGAGTCCACCTCCCAGCAAACAGTATTTCACTTATTATTGTATTTCATTAAAATGACCTTCGGTACCCCACACAGTGACTGGATACTTGTCTATATTGGTGTGGCATTACTCTACTAGATACTGAAAATCAGTTGGAGTTGGAGATAATTTGTAATAAAATCATACCTGTGGGAAAATGAAAATTAACAAATAGTTTAGGAGAAACTTGAAGGCACAAAATATTTAAAAAAAAAGTCAAGGCGGGCCAGTTGAGGAAACGCCTCCCATCACGAAGGCAACAGCTTTTCTGCTGAATGCAGTAAAAGTAAAAAAGATGCAATTGTAAACAACACATACAGATATAGAAAATGACATTATGCACTGTGCATTAATGTGTTAGCAGAAAGCCCTCGAGTATGTTGCACAGTCTGGAAAACGATCCATATTTATGAAGGCAAATGTGCTAAATCAATACTGTGTGTGATATTACATATGAATGCAATCCTCAGCGCGTCCTGGTAGTAGATGTGTTTTTACCCAGCCTGCGCATGTAATATCGAACAGATCTCAGCTGACTGTGAGCAAAGGTAGTGCTCTGTGAAGAGGACACCAGTCTATCACAGGCGAATCGAGATCAGCGCGAAATGAGGCAAGTGCACAGGTAGAGCATGCAAACTCCACATGGAAAAGCTCCGAAAATCAAAACAAAGTTTTCTTACTGTGAGACCAAACCACTACACCTCCAGTGAGCCTTTCTGCCCCTCTATTTAACCACACAGAGAAAAAAAAAAAAAAAAACTCAGTAAATTCTCTTTATAATACATGACTGAGTCACACTGCGATGGATGGAGGCCGCTGAGACTGTCCCCTGTTCTGCAGCTGTGTGTTTACAGCAAGTCTGAGAAGGGATTAAAATACCAGTTAATTGCACATAGCTACATTGACTAGACATCTTTTACAGTATTGACCAAGAATAAGCTTGTTCATTCGTCTCACCATCAATTTGGAAACTTCCAATAACCAACTGCTGGAAAGGAAGGAAGAAGGAAGGCAGATCTTTCCTTGGTTTCCTGTGTTTGCTCACGCGTATGTGTGTGTGTGTGTGTGTTTACAGATTAAACAGCATATCGTATTCTGAAGGTTAGAGAGCATAGATCATAGAGCATAGAGCATAGCATAGATCACAAAATCAAACACAAATAAATTCGGGTAAAAGAAAAAACATCTACACATTTTTTCAGGGTCATCAAGCAGCTCTACATGTTTTTGACTTTCTTATTCTTCAAGTGGATGAAAGCACAGCACACACAGCATGTTTTGAAACGATGGATGTTTTAAAAACGATGCACGCTGACACTGAAACGGCAGTAACACTGAAAAGGATGGAGTTAGCATGATAGGCGACTAGCAGGTGCTGTTGTTTGCTTTTGTGATGAAACCACACACACATGCAGCAGAGACCAACGACCAAGTTGAATTGTTTTTACAGTGACTGTCAAAATAAAACTACCGTGTCCTAGGAGAATATGGACTGGGACTGAGCTTCCTCACGTCTGTGAATGGACGCCCCAATACTGCACGTAGTACTTGTACTCCCCAATACAACCTGGCGAATACTATGTGACATCACGCAACAGCAACGTTGCCTGCAGGCACGCAAGAGAACTCGAGAGAAATCCTCGATTCGGAGATTCTGTAATACAAATAAGACTGTAAATTACTTGTCCTTTTAAAAAAAGTGGCATCGGTGCATCCCCAATTACACTCTGACCCCGTTTTCATACATGCAAACCTTTAGCAGGTCAGGCCCTTTGAATATAAAACCTACCGCATTCCCAGGTGCACACACACACACACACAAACAAACACACACACCAAACGCCTGCAGGCCCTCGCACACACACGCTGCTCTTCTACTGGTTGTTTTTGTCACTGAAGCTGCAGATCAGATGGAGAGTCTGTGTTTGAAATGACTAAGTGTGGCGAGTTAAGACGTGGCATCTCGCACTAACCCGACGGTCGCACTGCAGCAGACACACTCCTGTTGGTCACAACGTACAGACGGTCTGGGGTCAGTCATATCTTACCATAGATAACATGACGGAGCGGCTTAGAATACAAACAACTGATGAGTGATCATGATTTAAACAAAATAAAACAACAACAAATCAATCGTTTATACAGTATACTGATGGTGTTTCACACTCATTTCTATTCAAATTTACTAAAATTAACATTTCGGTCTCAACTCTTCATGTGTTCACTCAATGAAGGGCTTAGAAACAGGAAATATCCCAACAAGGGTGTTGTGAATCGTTGTTTAATTTAATTTGTGACATTTGAGAGTCAGTCTCATTGAATATAGGACAGTTTTACGTAAAAAGAAAACAAAATAAATCAGACATAATTCTCCATTTGTTTTAAGTGTTTCTTTAAATTGGATCAATTTCTCACTGCAAGTCCAGAAAAGCTTCCTGTTGTTTATCAAGTTACACTGATCTTCACTACACTGTATCATTTGCAAAAACAGTACCATAAAAATGACTTTTTAGACCAAAAATGTAATTTGCATTGTGCATTTCTTTCCATGATGGATTTGACGTTTTTGCTTTATTCAAAAAATATATTCAACCTTCTTTACCTAAGTAGCAACACAAACATCTTAAAAAAGCTCTTCTGAAACACTGATAAGACGACACAGTGCTGCTTCTCCGGGGGCAAAATGAGGAAATGTAGAGGACATAAACAAAGAGACAGAGAAAGTCAGAGGCGACACGGGAAAACTGGAGACAGCAGGCTGAGAAACACAAAAGGAGAAACAACAACAAAAACAACAACAGGCGGGTAACACTGTGAAACAGCAAGCTGTTGTGCTGTTCTGGATCAAAACTGAAGAGTGAAACAAAGCGCCTCACACAGCTGAACTCACTTAATATCTGTTATTTGCTTTTTGGCTTTTTGTGTTGCACTTATAAATAATAATACATTTTATTTGTAAAGCATTTTACATTTCGGAGGAAAAAAAAATTTTAAAGTGCTTCATGTGAGGGTAAAAAAAAAACATACTGATGAAAATTTAAGATAAAAGCAGATAAAAGCAGGCATTACCAAGGCTAGTCAAAAACATTAAAATAGAAGAATAGTTGTTTGAAATGCCGTTTTAATCACAATTCAAGTCATTAAGCCTGATAACAAAATAGTCGTTCTTTTCTCCATGCAGCAGGACATGAAGTGCTTGTTGTCATGCAGCGGGTTAAAACTTGTGTGTAATAATGCAAATTGAGCCGGTAAATACATGATCATAGAACGATAATGAAGAACAATTTTTTTTTTAATGTTCCAAAAATCATCAGGAAACATATTGAAAACTATTTACTCTATCCAAGCAACCTATCTGTGAGTATTAGCAAGAAGAAAAAAAATACAAAGAACAGAGGGTCAGTGTTTCCAGCGGATTTACAATAATCCGCAATGTTAATTCTGGAACAAAAACCATCTTGATACTCAGCTGCACAGCTTGAAAAGAGTGAAAATAAATCCATCCACCTCCAGTACAGATGGTTTGATAGCTTCTTTCCTTGAAGCTGATTTCCAAATTGCCTCGAAAAAAGGTTCTGCACCTTTTGTTCCTTTCTTGGATTTGCAATAACATCACAGAGTGTATTGACAATAAGAAAGTGTTTTTTTTTTTAAGGGAAATATAATTGTTTATTATCTACTGTCTGAAGTTACATTAAAAGACCTGGAAGGGACTTGGTCAATATGTGTTTTTGCTTTTTGTTTTAATCTTACAGTAGTTTGCAACATACTTGCCATACATTATGTTCTTTATTTTTCTGAATGGAGTGCTACAAGATCATGTTTTAGGCGCACTATATCCCTTTATAGATGTGGGAACAAAGTCAGCGTCCATCGATATACAGATGACACTTTACTACATCTTTAGCAAAAACTACTCACCAGAAATGTATGAAAAATCAGGGATGATTTCTCATCATCCTGGGACCAGTCGATTAGATTTAGGGATGTTAAAGGCGAACCATTTCCAAATAAATCCCAAAAAACTTCGGGAAAAAAATTCCCATACAAAGCAGATGAGAGTGGCACTCCATGGAGGTCAAAGGAGATCAGCGTCTGTTGCCATGGAGATGCTCTGTGTTTCACACAGTGATGCTGCTACCTGGCCTATCTCTTTAGCATCGATATGAGCTCATGGCTATGATGCTAGCAATGCTAACTAGGTTCTGCAAACAAATGTGGTGTTGACGGAGGTCTGCTTCTCTCCCGAGTATATTTCTAGTTTTTATTAACATCTGTGATCTGCATCTCAGTAAACGTTAAGCTTTTTTTTGTTTTGTTTTGTTTTGTTAACTGAATGTATCCCTTTGAGGAACATAGGATTGAATGACCCCTCGGTAGCAGCCACACGAGCAGCGCTCAGGGGGGAGCTGGTGGGGACTGAGGTTGTCGCTCAAGGACCCCCGGTACATGTTTTTGTGGACTGTGGTAGGAAACCGGAGTACCCGGAGGAAACCCATGAACACACTAGGAGAACATGCAAACTCCACACAGAAGGGCCACCGTGTGTTCAAACATCTAACTTGAAAATTTTACTTTCTAAGGTTTCCAACAATCATTTCTGCAAATTTTGTCTATAAAACCAAGAAACTCAGATAATGAAGTTATCACTTGAAAAATCAAAGATTTGCAAAAGTTAAACATCTTTGTCTCACGATTATTCCAACAGTTCTAGATGTAGGATTTCTTTTGCTAAGCTTCTGGCTACAGATTGAATCTCACAATCCTTTAGAGGCTGCCGGCTGGATTTCAGCCGCTCTGCCCCTGGTAACCTGTGCACAGCAATCTGATTCTTATATCTACATCTGAGACCAGAGGGAATCAGGTCAGACACTTTCAAAAAGTCAGGATTACAAAAGTTTGGCCGAAAGAGCTCAGACTGCTTCTTTATCTCTTAAACAACTATGTGAGTGACAGATTGTGGATGGGGAAGCTTTGGATAAATAAAAGCTAATTAACTGATTTATCAAAATACAGTCATTCTGTTACGGGCTCATACAAAAGATGTTTTATGTTATAAGATCCATGAAATTGTTTGAGTAGTCTTGCATTTGCTTACGTTTTCATCTGTTAGATTTTGGGACGTTAACGGCTAACTGTTTCTGAATAAATCCCCAAAAAGCGTGGAGAAAATGTCCCATACAAAGAGGATGAGAGAGGCACCTCATGGAGGAGCTCAAAGCAGATCAGTGTCTGTTGCCATGGAGAAGCTCCCTGCTCAGTGTTTCACACAATGATGTTGCTACCTGACAGGCTAGTTAGCATTGATATGAGCTAATTGCTATCATGCTAATTGCTATCATGCTAGCAAACAAGAGTGGCGTCGGTGAAGGTCTGTACATTTGTACATGCACACGACGGTTGTAGAAAATAGTTGGGAGAAATACGTTATCAGTCTTAGGACTCCACCCAAACATAAGGTTTATGTTATTACCTGTTGGTCACAAACTCAGTAAAGTCACCCAAAATGCATCGACATGTTACCGCTACAATTAATTCAAAGAACATTATGTCATGAATAGGAACCAGGACAATTCTGAGGTACTAAACAGATGAAAGATTATAATAATGTGCATGTTAATGAGCCATATGGACCCAGAAACGTATTGAATCATCCTCACTGATTAATGCTGCGCAATCAAAGGACCGACGGCCAGAAAGAATAACAAGACAGACACAGACAGATGGAGAGACAGGTGGACAAACAGACACGGGTTGGATGGACAGAGTGTCGGATGAATGGATGAACAGATGGACAGACAGGAAGAGACTTTAATACTGCTCATATAGGCCACAGAGAGAGAGACACTCATTGACAACCATATTAGTATTGTTCCACTTTAACTATTTCAAAAAAACTGGTTTCTGAATATTCTCTATTTGCTGCAAAAAGTAAGCATAACCTTTTTCAACACACAAGTAGTATGTAAATAATAGAGTTAAATAATAGAGTTAAATGGTGTTGAAGAATATTTCCAGACTTCCTGATCATTAGATCAATTGAGGAACAACCCTTATATATATTAATTACATTAAAATCTGTTTTAAACTGAGCAAAATTACAATTATAAAATTTTCAGGAATTAAAAAAAAAACAAAGAATGATGAAATTTAACAGCTCTAAAGGTGTCTCAGAGTGTAAACTAATGGTGAAACGTGGTGACACAGCAGCGCTCAACTCCTCAGTTTGGTGCAAACAAATCAGATTTGATTCTCAAATCAGACGCTTCAAGACCAAGCTTCTACTCCGGATTACCTCCATTATGAGGGATTACTCTGAATTTGTGTACTTTCACTGACGTATTCAAATTCTGCTGAGATGTGGTTTCTTCAGGCTTTGTCACCCTGAATCTGATATTTGTGTTGACTCGCAAATGAAGAATTTGACACTTTGGATCCCAAAAGTTTTTTAGACTGAGAGGTTCCTCAAACTGCCTTCGCTCTTTCACAAGCAGGTGACGATGTCGGGAGAACTTCCACATTTCTTCCAAAGTAGACAGCAGAAGACGATTACAGTTATTAAAGGGTTATGAGGATACAGTGTTGTTGTTACAAGATTCATAAATCAGGACAAATGTTGACCTAAATCAGGGCTGTCAAATAAAATGGAGATCAGTTCAATTTAATTATGTGGATTACATTCAAACCAATAAATACGTGCAGACAAAAACTAGGAGAAAAGGTGTTCATGTTTGTGAGTCCATCTGCTTGGAACAAACTACAAAAAAAACCTGAAACTTAAAAACCTGGTTTCACTTGTCTCTATTAAAAAGTTGCTTAGTGACATGGAGACAGACACATCTATCTGTGGATGTTTTGAATGATGGATATTAATTTGTGTGCATTTTTTTTTGTATGTTTTTTATTGTATTAACATTGTTCTTCCATGCTTATTGTGTTTTATGTGTCTGTTTTGTCTGTATATACACACACACTCACACACACACACACACACCACACACACACTATTAACCTGGCAGTAAGAATTAATCTCAACATTCTAAAAAAAAAAAAAAAACATGTGCGAGACAGTTTCTTTTTAGTACCACCACAGGACTCGTAAAATTCATTAAAGGTAGCGAGAAGACCAGGCTGCTATTTCCTAGATTGCAATCTAGCCGTGATGCATTGTGGGTATGAGTTCATCCACAGACCATGTTTTTCTTTTGCACATATCAAACACTTTGCTGCACCACTTCAAATACATTCGATCAATAAAGCTTTTATGTTCGGCTGTTGTGAAAGGGTGGCAATACACAATTATACTGTCATAATACGAAGTACTCAGGGAAAAATTTTGAAAAAAGAAGTGTCACGGCACCTAAAGTGAAGGAAAAATATACGGCAGATATGCCATGTGATGCCTGAGTGGTTACTCCAAACGACTCAACTTCTGAATGTGTCAGGACAAAGAAAAATGAAGAAAATGTTTAAACACAACACTGTTAGTATTTTAGATTAGCTGTTTGCTGTATTTGTTAATGTCTTATCATGATGTGAAGAGTTAGGTCAGAAATATTACTGCAAAATCATAGCAAACCTGCTAAAAGTTGTCATTAACATTCGTAACAATTTGAAATCATTATGAATGTGCTAATAATTAATTATATAATAGACTTCCATATATGCACTGATTTCAGTATTTCCCTCTGGGATTAATAATGCAGTTCCATTCTATTCTATTCTATTCTATTCTATTCTATTCTATTAAACCAGGAAGTGTTTAGATTTGGTAATCCGCTCAATA
Organism: Parablennius parvicornis; assembly: GCA_900302745.1. NCBI lineage: Eukaryota > Metazoa > Chordata > Actinopteri > Blenniiformes > Blenniidae > Parablennius > Parablennius parvicornis. Next base: position 23,754 of record OMNM01064577.1, on the reverse strand, counting down.
AAAGTTAGATTTTATTAAATTCTATTTACCATCCATATGTTCAAACAAATACAATTAATTTTAATTAAGAAATAATCTTTTGGGGATTTTTTTTTTTCCTATGATATGCTGAATTTCTCTGCCTTGTCTCCACTTATAGCATGATACTTATGTGTACCTGCATGTAAAGCAGAGATGGAAACTCTACTTTAAATACCAATCCCCACGACCACAAGAAGTCACTATAAATCTGCTGGAGGTAAAAAAAACAAACAAACAAACAAAAAAAACCCCACTCATTTAGCCTTTTCCACTAGGTGTTAGTATCTGGTACCAGGTACAAACGAGCTGAGACAAGTAGACAATGTGACGTCGGCAGACGGCAGGCTGCTGATTGGCTGGCGCGTCAAGTCACAGATGAGTCAGAGGGGAGCTCATTCACTCTGCCTTTTTTCAAACCCGATCACAAACAGAACGCTCACAAACAGAGATAGACGCACAGAAACAAACCCTGTGGAGCGGCGACAAGCTGCAGGCTTTTCTTTGTCTGGTGGGGACCAGAGAATTCAACTGAAGTATCAGGAGGTCTCCAAGCCAGGGATACCAACGATACCAACGATGTATCGGATTGACTGGCTTCCCTGTTATCTGATGATCGGCCTCCTTGAGCATCGCCTTTTCACAGTAGATGTTACAAAAACCAACCAAAATCCGTAGCTGTCCTGGCGAACACGTTTAACCACTTTTCCATTTAAGTTTAAAGTATCATACCGTTTGCTTGTCTTATTTCAACATCAGCTGCTGCTAACGGCGGCAGAATTCACCAGTTAACAGGGGCACCAGTTAAAGTGAAACACCGGACAGTGAAGCACATCTTGACAATAAAGCACGTGTGACGCATTTGTGCTTCATCCACAAATCTGACATTTTGCTAAATAAATGCATGATATGTTGACTTGGCTGCTGCAGGGTTAGGTTCAACTTCTTTGAATTCAACACACGGATGTAGTCACTGTGAGCCTTCCCAGTTCGTTGAGTTCACGTTGAGAAAAGAAGCCTGAGGTGATGCGAGCTCAGTAGCAGGCTGCGTTTCCCTGCTGAAAGCAGCCATTAGTGGAGGGTACACGCTGATCAAAGGAGGACGGACTCGGTAAGTGACAATACGCAGGTGAGCTGCAGCATTGCTCTGAATTTTCAGGTGGAACAAAGTGTGTCGGGAAAGCATCACTGGACCATTACAAGACCACCAGCAGGAGCCTGGAGTTCCGGTACAAGGCAGCATCGGTGTGGTGGACGGGTTATATCGTTTTTACCAGACAGGCGAGGCACCTCGTGTCTGATCTACTGCAGTTTACCAAGCTAGGGCAAAGGTCAAGGTTCAGAAAAGTTGAGACCTGGATGGATGGATGGATGGATGGATGGATGGATGGATGGATGGATGGATGGAAACAGGGAGTCTGAGCCATTAAACCATGATCACTGTAACTTGGTCTTAAGATATACTTTTTCCAATCAATTCAGACATTCTACTATTAATATTGTGATAGATACAGGTAACACACAGAAGCCTTTCTTATTTTGCTGAATATTGTTTCCCCTCCAGCTCAAACAAAGTATTTTCACTGAGAAACCTGGGATGTTTTATCCATCTCAATCCATGTTCTGCCGAGGTGGCTGAACACACAAAGCCACAACGGATCTGCACTTTGCAAGAGACTCAAACCAACGACAATGATGGACTGGAGCTCGTTGAATTGCATCCATGTCTCCACTTCTGGTGCTCAGTTTGGACTTATGCAGACAAACCTACAAAGCTCTGCCAAAACATTATGACCATGTAACTAAGGCACTGGAGCAGCAGCACGATGCTGCCACACCAGAACAGTCAAACATAAACTCCAGACACCAAGTAAGGTGGTTATATAAAATTTATAGGGGTTTTTTGGGGGGTTTTTTTTGTAGATTTCACTGTATTTTGCACCAGAATGTTTAATTAAAATGGATTTTATGTTGAGATTGTAGTCATTTATTGGTAGTAATTGTGTGGTCTTGGAATAATAAAGACAATTTCACTTTTTTAGTTTTATAGGAGGAAATCTTTACCCGACTACTTTTACTTGTACTTAAGTAAAATTTTATGAAAGTATTTGTATTTGAGAATATTTTTGCTGTCCGCCTGCTGAACTGAGAAAAATATACCCAGAAAATTGCCTTATATATACTGTTTATTTGCACTGTTCAACACTGGTCTACCTATATTTATCTATTGATCTATTGATCTATTTATCTTTTGTATGCCTTAACTTTCTTTACTATTATTAATTTCATATAGTGTGCTATTTTCATTGTGTGTTCATGATTTAAAAGCAATGTTTTTAATTTAATTCCATTTTTAATTTTAATCAATTTTTTTCTAAATGTATTCCTCCATCTCGTAAAAACTCCAGTTTCTACAGCTACTTAATGCATTTAGCTGCACATTATATATGATGTATAACTGTTGTGTGTGATGAATAAAGGACTTGACTTGATTTTTTTTCCACCTCTCACTGAAGCAAAAACAGATTCAAGCTTTGACCACAAAAAAATTGTGACTCGTCAATAAAAAGTTCCTGCAGGCAATCAAAGGCACAGATGAAAAGCTATTTCTGCATGTTCTGTATACAATATGAAGGGCCTGATGAGGGATATGTGGAAGGAGAGCTCTCTGTGGAGGAAAGAAGATTGATAGATTGGCTGCAGATTACGATTTGGGCGACTGTGCTCTGAATGGGCGATGAGCCGTGGGACTAAAACAAAGGGGGAAGGATTTGACAGCCGGAGCAGCAACACGTCCGTAATACTACAGCCAATAAAAGGAACAGCATTCCCCGCACGGCGCGGAGACACTTTCCTCCGATGTGCAAACAAAGGAGGGAGAGAACAGCACAACAGAGGCTCGTATCGCTGCTTCACGCGAAGGTTAAAGCTCTCATTCACTTTCCATTTGCACTAAAGCTCCTGGACCTGATTGTTTTTTTCCTTTCTTGAGTTTACACAGTTCTCATAAATCCACCCAGCTTTTCTCCCGAGATAGAAACAAGAGTCTAAGGTCAATGGGTTTGCGTGCTGTTCAAACAAATAGTAGTACAATAATTGTGTTAACAGACACACGTCATTCATTTCATTTTTACAGTATATTGTTTTGTTTGTTGCTTGAACAAACTTGAATCTGGAAAAATGTGAACAACATATAATTAGAAAACAGAGTCACACGTTTTGTTACAAAATATAGCATAAGCTCAATGTTGCTCAATATTGTAACTTTTTTTTAAAAAGTGGTGTGAGAGCATTCCTGTATAAGATACATTTTGTGTACTGTTTGTGGTTTTTTTGTACTCATTTTATCAGTTAATGTATGTAATGCATGTAAGTTTGGTTTCCACAGTCAATTTGCAAGATTTAGTGTGAAAAATCAAATATCAGAATATAGAATTTATTGCTGAGAGAATGTATTTATTGATTGATTAATTGAAATATATTTGATAAAATTGCAACTGCGTAATAAATTGTATATTCTGTTTTCGAGTAAAAAAAACAAACAATCAAAATACATTTTTATTGGCCAAGTAGTTACATTTTTGTTCTTATTTCATGTCAGAAAGCAGTGTGGAAGTTGGAAAAAAATCAGTGTGGCAACAACCCGAGCTCCACACAACGTTCAACAAGCTGGAAACGATGCGTCACAGCACCTTCACGTCATTTCTCTCCATCTGCAGCCGGTCCAGTCCCTCTCCCTGCACACTGGTTAACTGTGCAGTTCATTACAAAGAGGATGTAAATTATCAATGCTTCCATTAGCCATTAATTCCACCTTTTATCTTTCTTTTCAGCATAGATCAGTGACAGTGAAAAAACACGGAGTGGCTGTTTCCTCCACACAGACGGGACCTTCTTCTCCACACAACATTTACTTATGTTTGGCATTTCATTAAATATCAGCCTGTAATTGAATTGTCAGAAGCTTCACGACGCCCGTGGCACTTCGACAAACCCAATGAGGGCAGACCCCGCACGCAAATTTTGCTTATGCATTTGACAGAGTACCATAATTGCGTCATTAATGACTTAGGCAGGCTAAATTAAGCAAGGTGGTAATAATGCAAATGGCAAGAAGCCAAGAATGAAACGGGCAAACGCACATACAAGCTGTACGTGGACAGAGCCGGATTCACGCGCGCAGCCAATTATTTTGACGGAGGAGAGCAGCGGAGTTAGGCGAGCCAGTCAGTCACTGTTGCTTCTCCCTGCAGCTGACAGCTCAGGATAAGAAGGAAATGAGAGGGAGTGAAATAAATATACCTCTCGAGGTGAAGACACAGAACCGTGCGGTTCAGCGTAAGCATTCCATGGGGAATACTTACATTTACATATTCTGCAGGGATAATGTCACATGTAGCCACACTACAGATAAAAACACTTAAATGAAGCCTTGTCGGATCTTCAGCGGAGGTCTTATTTGAGATGTCGACATGCTCAAAGCCAAGGGATTAATAGCATCTCGGGGGTATTTGACCAGAGCAGAAAACGTCTCTATTCAACTTGATCCAAGACACATCAGCGCTCCGGGGAAGCATATCGAGCTGAGTGATGTTTATTTTAAAACATATTCCCTCATAATGTAACTACGAAATGAATTGATGTACCTTTGAGGTAGATAACAACTAATTGTGGAGAGATATTTAATGAAATTAACTGTTAAGACAACAACTGAAAGTAACAACTGAAGCCCCGTATATACATTTCAAGTGAAATCGCATCATTGTTGTGTATGGAAAGCGAAAAACCTCTGCCGAGCATTTACACAGCATTGTTTTGAAAACTATGTTTTACATAGGAACAGCAGAAAAGCTGAAAACAATGTAATTGTCATGTTGGATCACTAGTTGGTGCTGTTGGTTCTTTCCATTATGAAGCCATACACACTCAGCAGAGAAGAGACGACCAGGTTGGATTGTTTTGAATTTAAATGCAAAGCTTCTTTCAGACGTGCAAGCACAAATGAAATTTTTCAAAACAGTAATACAAAAAACCCACAAAACAAATAAAGATAACAGAGCAAAGCAAAACACCAAAACACCAAAACATAAATGCAACGCTTTTGTTTTTGCGCCCATTTTTCATGAGCTGAACTCAAAGATCTAAAACATTTTCTCTATACAAAAAAGACCCATTTCTCCCAAACATTGTTCACAATCTGTCTAAATCTGTGTTAATGAGCACTTCTGCTTTGTCAAGATAATCCATCCCACCTCACTGGTGCGACATATCAAGATGCTGATTAGACAGCATGAATATTGCACAGGTGTGCTTTAGGGTGGCCATAATAAAAGCCCACTGAAATGTTCAGTTTTGCTCTATTGATATTTTTGAGACGTTCCATCTCGGAAGCCGTTTTTGAAAAAGCTTTTCCAGTGGCTCCCAGCACAGTTGTCGTCTTTTTTCAGACCGATACATTTTTTTTAAAGCGCTGGCTGAGATGTTCTGCGTTGGCGTTTGGCGGCCTGCTGAAGTCGACCTCAGTCCACTAACAGGTGCGCAGGGACTCGGTGCAAGCAGCTGCCACTCCCAGAGCTCTGCCACGGACAACTCCTCCGTTTATTGAAACGCTGCTTTGTCACTGGCCTTTTGACGCTGGAAAAGAGAGACGGGGCCCGCCGCCTCTCCAGAGTCAATATTTGCCACAATTACACAAAAGCAGGAAGAGATAGCAAACTGGAGAGTAGCGGAGGGGCTAATGATGCAATATAATAGTCATCTACAATCCGAAGACAAACAAACGGACGAGGACATTCACTGAATGACAGTCAAGCCTTATCATTCACACGCAGTATCACCGAAACACGGAGGCACAACTGGATTAAAAAAGGTGCTCGGAGGCTGAGATGCCACCTCCGGAGCCGCCGACGCTGAGGAGGTAGAGAGTGACGGTCCCCCGGTGCTCGCTGCCAGCTCCTTTCTGGGTCACTTGGCTCTGACACGGTGTTTGTCGACTGTCGACTGACTGACTGACTGACTGAAGAGACTCCAGCTGCCCTGTTTCACTTTTAACTTCCCTCCAAACTGTATGCCAAACCACTGCATTCATCCTGCTCTGTTTAAGCTTTTTCAACTCACATCCACTTTGTCTTTAAGCCCAACCAGACAGACTTCACTGAGGGGAAACATTATTTATGAACCGACATCATCACGGTGGTCTGCATCAGTCAAACCTCGTGTTGCATTACTCTGGCTATCGTCTTGGTCTAGGCCATGGGTCAGCCACCTTCAACACTCAAAGAGCCATTTGGACCCGTCTCACACTGAACGCGTAAGTGAATAACTGCAACATTGTGTGCCTGTTGTATGCCAGCGGGATCGAGGCTCAAGGAGCTGCAGCGGAGGGACCAAAGTTGTGTTGCCGACCCCCGGTCTAGACCGATTGAAGATTTGGTCTCATCTTGGTCTTGGGAAACTCTGGTCTTGGTCCTAAATCTGCCTTCATCTTATCTATCATTTTGTTTTATATTACCGTAAATTCCGGACTATTGAGTGCACCTGAATATAAGCCGCACCCACCAAATTTAAAAAGAAAAAAATATTGTACATATATACAGTAGGACTCACTTGTCTATAAGCCACAGGTGTTGTAACAGGGCATGAATTTCATTGTGGGATTGCGTTTTTGTTGTTGTTGTTTTTAAGAAAAAAGTGGTAAGGCAGCAGATGAGAGAGAGAGAGAGAGAGAGAGAGAGAGCGAGAGAGAGAAATACACAAACACTGAGGGTTTAAGTCTTGATAAAGTATTTTATCATTTATTTGCCGATTGTGATTCTGAGTAAGAAGATCTTCCTCTGCGGAGGACAATTGGCCAGGTATGGAGTGCAGCAGGTCGAAGTTATGCAATGCACCTGAATGCATCATCCATGTATTGGCAGCATGAACCTCGTTAACCCATAAAAATCCATAAATTAGCCCGTCATTCATAAAGAGCAGAGTTTAAAGTGTGTGCAAACAGTAACTTCCAGTTTTGACATTACAGCATATTTTATTTTAACAACTGTATTATTCCCCTTGGGGTAATTTTGACCAAATGACCTGTCGTTTGCAGCCAGGATTCAAACCACAACCTTCACATTGTAAGGCGAGAGCGCTAACCAGTGCACCACCATGTGGCCAAAAAATGTGATCTTGTCTTGGTTTTGATCTTGACTCTGTCTCTTGTGACCTCGTCTTGACTACCACACCAGTTAAACCAGACAGTGTTTCAATCACTGACAATCAATGACAGAATTCAGAATTCAGAACTCAGTCTGAGCCAAAGGTAGAGCTATGCAAACCTCGCTCCCAGCATGAAAGAGTAAAGATTTTAAATGAGTATTTTAACTGAGTATTAATATCTTGTGCTTCTACACCTCTGCCAGTTAACGAAGGTGCATTTCACATTTGGAAAAAATACTGTTTGGCAATATTAGGAAAATATGGGTCTTAAATTGTTATTTGTCAGATTTTTCTTGAGTGTCCAAAACTTTGAAAATGAGTGCAGGTTAAACAGTGAGTACAACGTGTGTAGTTCAGCAAACTGAACTACACACGTTGTCGTAATATTTATCAGGATGACATGAGTTGAAAAGCTGCATAGTGGCTATCTCTTTGTCTTCCCAATGAGCAGATTGTTAGCATTAGCTGAAGCCGTTACTATTTTACTGAAAGCCTGTTTACCAGAGGAGGAGCGCCTTATTAATCCAGAATAACTCGGTCCTCACAAAGTAACAGCAAATTGATTAGCCCGCATCCAGAACAGCTCCGATGTATTAGCATATGAAAAACACATTTAAGCTTTCAGTTCACCTAAACTCAATTTGTGCCGGTCGATGGAATAAATTACATTTGAAAAAACAGCCATAGTAATTGACCTTAACAAGATCAAGAGTCTACATTAGCCAACATCTGACGATGGCCATAACAACGGCAGCATCTTGAGCTACATACTAATGTCATTGTCCAAAAAACCTGGTGTAATTTCAGTAGATAAGTGTAGATTCTATTGGAGTTCTCCTTTTTAGTCACTTTGGATAAAGCTTCTGAGTTCCATTATCTCTAATCATGTGGTCGTCAATATTTGAGGCAGTGTTCAAAGCTGTGCTCACATTTTTCAATCCAATGACTGATTAAGTCATCATTTCATCTGGAGTTACATCGGTTTGTTGGGAGTTGCAGATTTGCGACTTTGAGTCTGTGTTGGAGGTTCTCAGGTTTGAATCCCACTGCTGATGGCTCTGGAGCAAAGCTTTTGTCGATCAATGTTGGTCCTAAAATAAGACCCTCGACCCAGGGCCCTCCCGCCCAGCTGCCAGAGTACTACTCCTAGCATGTGGAGTTAAAGTTAAGTATGAATAGTATCGGTTAAATCCAACAGGATCAATAAAGTACCCATTACTTTGATATTGCACCATTGGTCATCATTCGAAAGAGCTGAAGCCGTTACTATTTTACTAAAAGCCTGTTTACCGGAGGAAGAGCGCTTGTTAACCCGTAAAAATCCATAAATTAGCTGCATCATTGTTTTAAAAAAAAAGGTCGCGGCTTGTAGTCTAGAAATTACGGTACTGACGTTGGACACCCTTCACATTAGTGTCAGGAGGACGGAGGCTCTGTTTACAAAACAACGTTGTGTTTCAGGTATCCATTTATATAACGATGGTGCACAGAGTCACTGAAAACAACTTTTGGAAAACAGCTCCCAAGGTGGGACTTTTTGCAAACCCTCCGTCTCTGTGAAAACAGAGAAAACACAACTGTTCTGAAATGCCGCTAATGCACCCAGGCCGTTGTAAATAGTTCTTCTACATGTGCGGTGTGTAATAAGATTATAGACGTTTTGGTTTAAGTATTCCCCATCTTCTTGGTGGCTTGGCTGGATTGGAACTTCTTGCGTGCCAGTTTTGGTCAACGGGCCTCATGTTTGACACTGACTAGTTTATTTTGATGGCTTATCAGGTTGAATATTGATTTTGAGATTAGTTGGATCCAGAAAATCCAGAAAGGACCTCCAGAGTAAAAACTAGCAAACTCATACCAGGTACCAGTGACGACCCCAAAGAAAGAGAGCAGGTAAATAAAACAATATTTCAAAAGATCGTCCTTTGTGACTTTGACTTTCCCCTCGCCCTTGCTCATGCATACATTTGCATCGTCAATAGATTAATATCCTATGGCTCTAAGTGAGTCCATATGTGATGCTGCTGTACGCGAGGCTGCAGGGCTTCTTCAATCTCAGACTAAGAGGCGTGAGGATGCCCTTGGGACCGTCACGCTCCATCTGCTGACTTCTGAACATCCCACAGGGCAGCGTGTCACCATGATGGCCGCGACCACACATGTACTGGAAGACATTCCTCTCGTGTATGACTAAAGCGTCTCTTCGTGTCTGCTCCGACTGTCCAGGTGCCTCACGCCACGTACCTGTGTCGTCGGTGTGTCTCCTTTAAGCTGCTTGTTCCACCTCATCGGGTCAAAACATAAAACTGCCCTCTGATCCATGCTGATTGGAGGTGCAGTGACTCATACATCAAAAGGCGCTGGCATCTACTTCAAAGCAGCTCTTGTATCTTCGCCGTGCAAGTATTCCCAGTTAGACACAGTGTTTCGCCACATTTGAATGTAAAAGGCTGGAAATGACATAATTACAGTATGGATGGAAGGTTTGGATCTGGTTCAGCTGCTACTCTTTGCACTGTTAGTGGAGTCGATCGAGGGATTTCTTGCTGATGCTCAGAGGCACACTTTTCTGTTTGCCATATGGTGTAGTTGTTTGCATAGCTGGAGGTGGGATTTAAACATGCACATGGC